>BTPG01000010.1:33527-52263 GCA_036245525.1 Semisulcospira habei | reverse complement strand
AATATAGTGGAGGCTCGGAAAGCCATCCCCACATCAGGCCAAGGAAGGCCAGAACACTCATAGAGCCTGAAAACAAACAAAGAGCAGAATTAATAAGGATAATTGGATCCGTTCCCCAGAGCGTCCCCTGGTTCCCGGAATGATAAATGGATCCGTTCCCCAGAGCGTCCCCTGGTTCCCGGAAATAAGATTCTAACATTAACACGGCAGGTTCACCGCTGGCAACCTATGTGTCGAATCATCACAGATAGTCGTTATCGTACCCATGGGCCCACGGGATTTATTTTTCTTTTCCATGTTTTAGGGTCCTATAACACCCATATAATTATACGTTTCTCACGTAGCTTGCCGGCGTTCCGTTCTTCTAATTTCACTTCATTACGCATCAGGAGGAGTCCTGAACACAGTCGACTCCTCCCCCAGCTTTACACGGCGGACGGCGACCTATACGGTCCCGGTGCGTCGCTGCCAATTTATTCGATTTGCTTCATCCCTCGTCTGGGGTTATTTCTCGTATTTCCACATAATTTCCCACTTAAAACATATTACGTATCCTCAATTTACCTTATTACGCATCAGGAGGAGTCCTGAACACAGCCGACTCCTCCCCCAGCCTTACACGGCGGACGGCGACCCGCAGTCCCGGTGCGTCTTTGTCAGGTGCCCCGCTCAGAGGCGACTCCCGACCCGCAATACGGCATCTTAGCAAACATCATTAACTCTCATGCTCAATAACACGCAATCACGTTTTGTCCGTCAAACAGCACCGTCTGCTGACGGTGTCCCTCAAACTCGACCTGTAGCCGAGTGTACATCAAAATAATGACCACAATCCTTACTTATCTACAAATATGTACAGTGTTCAGGGTATATCCGATCAGGTGGCTTCCCTAAGTACGCTTCTTCCCTCTTTTCTTTTTACGCGTATAACCTTGGACTGTTTTGTCAATGTGAAACTGTTGCGTCACCTCCTCCGGTAAATTACATCCTGGCTCCCAGGAGTTTTCAGAGGCACCATATCCCTTCCACTTAACTAGATAATGCTTCTTCCCGTTTATCGTTTTGCATTTCACAATCCGTTCTATCTCGTACAGTTCATCATCATCCGATTTAGCATTGTCCGTTTCGTCTGTCAGTGAATGTGCACCCTGGTCGTGTGCTAGTGACCCGGCTGGGCACTTGTCACTATCAGTGTCCGTTGCATCATTATCATCCGAGTCTTCACTCTCTAGCGTGAAGGACGGTGGAGGATTTGTGGGGCGATCGGCCGGCGAAAAGTACGGCTTTAATCTTATCGCGTGGACCGGTACCTTCAGTTGGACGTTGTCCTCGCAGCGGCGTAACACGTATGTGTGAAACGGCTTCACCAAGGTGATATAATACGGCCCGTTCCACAATGGCTGCAGCTTCGGTGAGACACCCTTCTTCTTGTTTGTGTTGTAGAGCCAGACCTTCTGTCCGAGACGATAGGTCGGTAGCTGAGCACGTTTGTCATACTCCCTCTTGTATTTGGCTTGGGCACGTTGAATATTCTCCTCCACTATTTTCTGCGTGGTCTCTGCGCTTTGAAGTATGTCGTTGAGCTGTTCCTCACCTCCCGCGGGAACATCTTCCTCGGACCTCAAAACGACGTCAATTGGCATCCTGCACTCCTTTTTGAACAGTAGGAAATACGGCGAAAACTGCGTTGATTCCGTACATGGCGTGGTACGCAGCGCCATCAGGATTCCTGGCAGAAATCTTGGCCATTTTGTGGGCTCATTCTCGCAGTACACTCTCATCATTTGCTTGAGATTTTGGATTTGTCTTTCCGCTGTACTGTTCGACTGCGGATGGTAGGAGGAGGTGTGTAGTCTCGTTATATGAAAGGTTCTACACAGTTCTTGCACCAGTTTGGCCAGAAAATTTGTTCCTCTGTCCGACAGAATCTGTTCCGGTGCACCATAACGACATATGATTTCGGAATAGAGTACCCACGCAATGTCGGCAGCGGTGACCGTCTTCATGGGAAAGGCCTCTACCCACCGAGAGAAACTGCACACGACAATCAAGAAGTACTTCTCTCCGTTTTCCGACGGAGTCATTGGGCCGGCAATATCAACATGCACTCGTTTGAAGAGAGATTCAATCGGTAGCGGACTCAATGGGGGCTTCTTAGGATGGATCACTCTCTTAGCCTTTTGACAGCCGATGCATGACTTGACATATTATTCCATCGTGTCGGCATACAGCCCGATCCAGTAGTACCTGTGTAGGATGGCATGGTATGTTCTGTCCAACGCAAAATGTCCTCCAACCAATGAACTGTGAAATGCTTCCAGTACTTCGTGCCGAAGCGGGTGAGGAATGACCAACTGTCGTATTACTCGTTCCGCCTTGGTGCCTTTACCTTTAGGGTACCACAAATGAAACAGCAACCCATCGTGCATAACATAATCCTGAGCTTCCAAGATTAACCGTCGTGCTATCTTATCCTCCGGGGGCAGTGCTCCTGAGGTGAGATAGTCAATGAAGGGTCCCGACTGCGGGTCCTTCTTTTGCATGGATTTTATGTCGTCTGCGTTTATGCATTCCAATGACGCAATGACTGGTTCATCCTCTTACTCTGCCGCCTGTATCACTGGCGGTTTAGCCTCTTTATCACCAGGGTGTCGCGAGACGTCCTTCTGACTGGCTGCTCCGGGTGCCGCATCCATGCACACTGGGCAGACCACAACTTCTCCCTCCACTTCTGCGGTCTCGTTACTTTCCGGGCCTGGTATGCGACTTAAAGCGTCTGCGTTCGAGTGAATCCTTCCAGGTCGATGAACAATATCGAACTGGAAGCCTTGCAGATACAGACTCCATCTGCCCAACCGTCCGACTAGATCCTTTTTCTCCAGCAGGTATTTCACCGCCGCGTGATCTGTAACGGCCTGAAATCGGGCGTGTGAAAGGTATACCCGGAAGTGTTTGATGGCGTCGATTAGCGCCAGACTTTCTCTTTCCGTTGTCGAATATCCTCGTTCGGCCTTTGTCAGGACTCTGCTCCGGTATGCAATGGCTCTTTCTCTTCCTTCATCATCTTTTTGTGCCAAGACTGATCCAATAGCGTCATTGCTGGCATCAGATATGACGATGAAAGTTTTGTTGAAGTCCGGGTAGACCAAGATTGGAGTGGACGTCAGTGCCTTTTTCAACTGTTCGAACGCTGCTTGGCACTGCGGAGACCAATCAAACCTGACATTTTTCCCTAGAAGTCTTGTCAGCAGTGCTGTCACTTGCGCGTAGTTTTTGATGAATCTCCTGTAGTAGCCTGACAATCCCAGGATAACACGAATGTGATTCTGTGTCATTGGGACTGGGAATTCGTCCACGGCTTGCGTTTTGTCTGTCTGCACTTCTATCCCTTTTGCAGAAATCACGTGACCCAAAAACTCTACCTTTTTTGCCGCAAAACGACACTTTGGAGGTTTAAGTTTCAAGCCTGCTGAGCGCAGTCGCCCAAAAACAGCGGAGAGATGGTCAAGGTGCTCTTCGATACTTTTCGAGAACACAATGATGTCGTCGATGTAGATCAGCGCAAACTGAAACCCTTGGAAGCAAGCTGCCATTGTGCACTGGAAAGCCGCTGGAGCATTTTTCAGACCGAAAGGAATTCGATTGAATTGGAAGTTTCCCAGATGTGTAGTAAATGCTGTCTTGTGAGCATCTTCCGGTGCCAAATTCATTTGCCAGTATCCCGAAAACAGGTCCATCGTGGAAAAAATCGTTGCTCCCGACAGCTTATCAAGCACGTCGTCCACCCTCGGGAGATTGAAATACATCGGTTTCGTGACGCTGTTCAGCTTCCTGTAATCGATGGCGAATCGAAACTCCGGTTCTGCGTCAGGTGAAAGTTGCTTTTTCTTTACCAACACCACGGGCGATGCCCAGAGCGAGGCAGGCGCTGGGGAAATGATTCCATGCTCAAGCATTTTAGAGACCTGCTTTTCAATTTCCTTTTGTGCCGAGGGGGATGCTCTGTAAGGCCGTTGTCGAATCGGGGCTGCGTGACCAGTGTCTATTTCATGATAGTGCAGATTGGTACTGCCTATTTCGGACAAGTCGGTAGCAAAAACATCTTGGTGTTCCGCCAGAAATGCTGTGAATCTGTCTTTCTCCTCCGGTGTCAACTGCGCCTCTGCTAAATTGATCCCCAACTTTTGAACTATTTCCGCCGCCTGGGGCTGAGTCATTGTTGCCGCCCTATCTCTGTGACTTGGCTGGGCAAACGTCGGAATTTCGCCTTGAACTGATTCTACTGGTGAAAACCTTCCAATCTCCTCCTTTTCCAGAATACGGACAGTCTCATCCGAATGGTTCATACTGCCTGTCCTTTCTTAATCGACACCAGAGAGCGTCCCACCATCACGCTCCCTTGGTTTCCTGCCGCCGCCTCTATCACTCCCAGCGAATCTGATCTTCCCGGAATAATCACTGGCACTACTGCCTCCGACCTGGGAGGTATGGCGACGTCCGACAAAACCTGCACGGAACTAGGAATGTTTTCTGTATCTCTAACCAACTTGGCACGAACCTGACCCTGTCCTAGAACTAATTCCATGGTGGAAAATGAGACATCCGCCCTATGTTCCCTCAAGAAGTCTGTACCAAGTATGACCGGTATCTGTAGATTTTGCAGCACCCTAAACTTCTGCACCACCGTGAGATTTTCAATAGAAACCGGCAAGTCCACTTCTCCGCTAATTTGACAGTGGCCACTAACTCCCTTAATAGACCTGACACTTGGACCTTGAACGGAAACTGGAAGAGTTTTTCTTATCTGACCTAACACCTTTTCATCTATACAAGAAATGTCTGCACCCGAATCTACAACTGCTAAACACACAACCTGACCAATGCTAACTCTAACCTTGTTGCTAACGTACCACAGCGAATGGACCCTTGGTTGTCTTCCCCTTGCTCGTGGTCGTGTTCTATTTGCCCCTATGCCACCTAATCTCTTTATGATGCTCCTGCGCCGTCTGGCCCTGAATCCGGGCGACACAGGTGCGTATCCCTATGCTGACGGTCCTTGACTCGGACGCGACCTACACACACGGGAAATGTGACCAACTGATCCGGCCACAGTTCCTGCACTGCGCGGTCTTAAACCTGCAGGAATTTGACGGGTGGTCATCCCCACAGGAATTGCAATATCTGCGAGGACTGTTGAATGGATTCCTTGAATACCCCCGGCGAATCGTTACGCCATTCCTCAGGACGTCGATCGTTGTATGAGTAGCGTGACGGGTTACCGGGGTTCGGAGGGGGGCGTGTAGGCTGCATGGGACGGAATCTCGGTCCCGGATGCTGGTTAATGAACGGCGGCGACGCAACCTGTCGTCGGACATCCTCTAAGGTGGCCCCAAGCTGACTAATCCTGTTGCTGAGCCGCTCAGCTATGTGAACTCCCGCACTATCCCCTGGTGTATTTTCCAAAACTTGTGCGGTGAGTGCTAAGTCGAGAGCCTCTACAATCGTCCGGGGGGATCGCAACATGACAAACTTGGAAATCTGTGGGAGCAGGCCCCCGGGAGGTACCGTTGCAAAAAGGCGTCCCGTAATGCTGCAAAACTGTTGGAAATCTGTGGGAGCAGGCCCCCGGGAGGTACCGTTGCAAAAAGGCGTCCCGTAATGCTGCAAAACTCGATCTATTTTCGGCCGGAAGGTCTTCGTACCACTGCCTGGCCTTCTCACGCAGAAAAAGGGGAAACGAACCTCTCCGTGTCTCCTCACTCCATCCCTTCACCATGGCAAACTGGTCGAAGCATTTCAACCACAGGTTAGCATCTTCGCTCGCTCGGCCGTGGAATGCCTCGGGCGCCAGCGAGTTGGGAATGCTGTCAGCCATTCTGTGTGTTGCTCCGGTGTTGTTTGAAAGGAAGGGTGTGTCGCCACGGGACTCAACACCAGCGCCGACGTAACGTCCTGATCGGGACACGGATGGGGTGTTGACTGCCTCCCCACCCGGGTCTGCCCTGGGGGACTTGGGTGGGGTTAGGTATTTTTTAGTTCTCAGGGTCACCCTGGTCAGCCCCACAGGGTGGGTTTTTCTCTCTATTCTGGGGCATGTGTTTCTGTCTACCCTTTGTCCATTCACCTGTATTTGCCTTTTAAAAACTCTCCCTACTGTCTGCACTGCCTGTAGCTCTTGATATTGGATGTGTGTTGCTAAATGGTCTTAGCTTTATTTAGGCCCCATGTGTTAGGTTTATTTAACGTATTTGACCGGCTGGCGACATACATTCAATGTTCTGTATTTTTTTTTTCACAAGCAGTGCAGGCACGTCCTGAGAAAGCCTTGTTGCTGTCGGGACGTTAAGCAATGTACAATCAATCAATCATGTTGACTGCCGTCGTCGGGTTAGCGGCCGTTACGGAGATTAATTCCTGGTGCAGTGGGCCGTGAATGGATACTGGTTGCTCAGCTACTCTTCCTCCTATTGACGCGTCCCCAGGGCTCACCCGGACGCCAGTAGTCCACGTAGTTACGGTTCCTTGGGTGCGAGGAGCGCTATACTGCACTGGCGGGATTCCTGTGACCAGCGGTGTGGTAGCGATGAGATCCTTTCCCCAGTCTGAAGCAGATTCGGATGACTCGTCGGTTGCTAAGCGATCCTCCAAAGCGTGGCGTGGGTTCGTAACATCAACAATCAATCGTCGAGGCGTGTCCACCTGCTGCGAATCCCCGGATGGGAGCGGAAAAGGAGTGGGTCTTGCTCGCGAACTTGCGCCCGAACTTAACGCAAGGTGGTTTTCGGATTGCGGTGGGGACAGATACGACGGAAATGGAAGGCCCTTACCTGAGAGACTCTGATCGTCTGAAGTGAGACTGACTTGGGTATCTAAGCTCTTAGCAAATGCTCTAGTGATCGCCCTAGTGACTTCGCTCAACCCCTCGTCTGTATTTAATGGTTGGGGAATGGACTTGGACATAATTGCCAAGCGACAGTAAACACTTCTTCCCTTCCTTACTTCCCACCTGGTTTCTTAGCTATCTGTGAACTCCCATTTACGTCCTACACATCCTTGTAACCAACATTTCATTCTCCAACATCTCGTCAACCCGCTCTAATTCTACCCACTAACGTTGTTCTCTCCCCTTTTATTCCTGATCCTTCTCTCTCGACCACTGCTACCCTTCCTACTTCTAACCCTTACTTACGTCTACTCCCTTAGGCCACTACAGCAACATAGCATCGGTTTCAATCGTAGAGAAAATTTCAGCCACAAAATAAAATATAATCATATACTAAACCAAGCACAACCAACCACCATCAAGAAAGAAAAATAGAACTTTTTAAAGTATCCTGTCTCACACTTTCAACCCAGGGATTTCACAAACAGCACTTACCTTTTTAGTCGCGTTGTATCCTAGAAGAAAAATTTCATTACACAACACGGCTATCCTATACACAAGGTCTAGGAATACTACTGCGTTCTCATAACATTTTAGACGCAGTACCCTGCATCTCCACCAATATCACTCAGCCGTTTAAGGATCAACCAATTAACATGTCAAACGACCTGATAATACTCTTGGGGATTCTAGAGTACGTATCTCCTTATGAAGCCGCTACTACATAAGTGCGCGAAGCACCACCTATAGTATCAGGCTGACCGTCACCGTGTCAGTTCGTAGTACGACCAAAGATTTGGTGCCGACTCGCTTATCGGAGAGGTACGGTGGCTGAGGACACTAATCAAGCTTCCGTCATGTCAGACTCATGTACCTTAGCTAACATCACATGCAACAACTAATGACACGACAACTAACGTCACAACGACTAACCAAGACAACATGTAACAGTGACAATCGGAGCACACTACGAATTACAAACAGGATCATTCACACTTCAAGCATTCACAGACATAAGGAGAGAGTAAAGAGTTTACATCATCATATTTACTTCTAGCATAGGATACAAGGATAACTCAAGTCATGCTCACCTAACAATGCGAGGCGTCGACTTGAAATCATGATGGTGGTCGGTGTGTTGTCTCGAGGATGCCACAGCGTGTCACTTCCGCAACGGAGCTCTCCTCGAACCGCAATCAATCAATCAATTCTTTAAAAGGGATCGGGACTTCCAGCTTTCGCTGATTTCGTCCAGGGGGGGGGGGGGGCCTTGGGGTGGGGTGGGGGGGGGGTGCTGGTCTATCTTTGGCTGTTCGTCGCTGCCGCTCGCGCGACACTGCGTTTCTTTCCTTCATCATGTCTGCCCGCGCCCTAGGGGGCTGGGTCGTTAGGAAGAGCCCTTGCCCGTGTGGACCCTTGGATCCTCTGCCGTGCTTGAGCCTCCCGTCTTGCTTGGTGGGTGGTGTGCTCTTATTTCCTCACTTGCTGATGGTCACAGTCCAAGGCCCGGTTCTCTTTGGCCCCGCCGGCTCTACACCCTTTGGTTTGAGGGGGGTTGATTTTACTAACCCCCCTGTAATGTTTCTGTATTTCTCTGGAGGGGGGTGTTGTGCCCTCCGTTTCCCAGGGAGTGCACGGACGACGGGTGCTAAACCTCCCTGGGCTCCCTATTTATTTTGATGGGCGGCTACCGTACGCAGGCGAGCGGGGAGTCACGCGGTGTCGGAGTGCCATCGTGGGTACCTCGACCCCCTGGGTTCTTGAACCCCCCTATCCCGCAGAGAGGACTTTCCAGGAGTGTCCTCCCTGCGCCCCAATACGTGGGAGACGACCCCCGGAGCCGACCGCCGACCCCCGTGCGCGCCCCACCCGGATTTGGTGGGGGGGGGGGCCCTCTGGGCCGGCCGCCGGCCCCCCGGGACCCTCTCTCCGCTAGGAGGGGGGTTAGTTGGTCAAAAAGCCGCCCCGCAGCGACCTATGGGGCTTTCCTCCGAGCTCCTGGGGAGGCAATCTTAACGTGCTGGGCGGCGGAAAAATAAATGACAATAACTAAAAAAAAAAAAAAAAAAAAAAAAAGGAGTGATATGATGGGTGGTCCCTGCGCCCCCCCCCCCCCACACACACACACCCGGGCGGCGCCCCCGGACCCGGCGGTGGCCTTCCGCCAGTCCGCGGGCCCCACCCGTGGCGGGGGAGGAGGGGAGGCGGCTCCGGGCCGGGTGGTTGGTGAAGATGAGATTGATGATATGACTTTATTAACCATGTGGGGGGTGGGGCGGGTGCTGGACCATGAGATGAGGCGAGGGTGACCTGTGTTGGCCGTTCGGCCCTGTCGGGCCCACAGCAACACTTCGCGAGTGGATAGTGTGAGGGTAAGTGGGGAGGGGCCGGTGGGGGACGGGGTCCGCCACCGCGTGACTCTGGAAGGGTGTTATCCTGCGCATAAGCCGTCGCCCATTATCTATGTTTATAAGGAGTGCATTGACGTTGGATGCTATTCCTCCTTTGTTTGGACCTAGTTTATTTAAGTGGTTGGCTCTCCTTCCTCCAGGCTGGGCTCCAGCCGCCCGGATTTGCCCGCTCTCAAATTGGCTCTTCCCTGATTTTCCATCCCGGGGCCTACCATGTCGGCCCCAGGAGGCCCAGCGGGGGCTTGGTTCCCGTCAGGGTGCCCCGCGGTCTCCGGGCCCGGCCAACCTGGTTAGTGGTTGACCGTGCCCAGCTACCGCAGCTCCCTGCGGCCCCGCCCCGGCCGGGTAGGGTTGAGAGACATGGGGGGGGGGGGGGGGTGTTTCTGGCGGGGAAAAAAAAAAAAAAGAAAAAAAAAAGAAAGGGTGTGTGGGGGGAGGGGGTTATGAATGAGGTGACTCTTTATTATCTGTGGGGGGTTGGGGCGGGTGTTCGGACCATGAGATGGGGGGGTTGGAGATGATAGGTTCGCCCTCTCCCCTTCCCCGCCGCCGCCCCGGCCTTTATTGGGAGAGCGGCGGGGCGAGGCGGGCGTCCCCGGATTGGATAGATACCAGAGGTTTCAGGATCGTAAAATCGGGTCGAGAGAGCAGGCACCGGGCAGTTCTGGGAGGCCTGGCTTCGTGAGAGCCTTCCACTGTCTATGGTGCTATCTTTTGAGTGCTCCCGTTCGGGCGGTCCGGGCGGGGTGGTTGTGAAGGGAGTGGGGTGTATGGGGATGCTGTGACGGTGGGGTAAAATCTTTATTCTTGGGGTTTTTGGGGGGCGGGGACGGGTGCTGGACCATGGTTGATGATGGGGGCTGATTGGTGGAGGGGGGACCCCTTCAGTCGCTCGGTCTTGCTTACTTTCAGTCATCCTTCTTTTATTCACCTTGCATGCATTCAGTCTTTCTTCCTCTTTCACTTCATTCTGGCACCCTTCCTGCCCGGACGGGAGACTATCTAGTTTTGAGCATTTCGGGCCCGGGGGTGCTCGGACGACGACGAGAGCTGACCCCCGAACTCATCGCCATGGTCTAGGACCGTGAGCCTTACATGCTATGGGAGGGGGCAAGTGGGGTTCTATGTTTGTTTATATGTATTTAACTAAGGGGTGTTTGTTGATTAGTTGTATTGTGAGTTGGGTGGTGGTGTACCACGTTGCGGAATCGGGGTTTATGAGGCCTTCTAACGTAAGGTGGTTACCTAGTTTTTCTTGGATTGCGGTTCTGGATTCTTCTGTGTGTTGGCATTCTAGTAATATGTGTTCCGTTGTTAGTGTGTGACCGCACATGCATATCATTTGGTTTGGGAGAACTAGGTATCTCTCGCCCCCCAAGCGGATTCTTGATAGCCGGGATTGATCTTTCCTTTTACCCTGGAGGATGATAGGTTTGTTTTTTAATTCCCTCGCGAGATTTTTCCTTCTACCTCTTTTATTTTGGTGGAAATCATCTGTCCATAGTTTTTGAAAGGCGGGTCGAAGCGCCTTGTATCTTTCGTTTGCCGACAGAGGTAGGTTAAAGAAGGTCGATTCTTGTTCGAGGCCTTTCTTCGCCACTCTGTCGGCGCATTCGTTCCCTGGGATCCCCACGTGTGAGGGGACCCACATTATTTTGATTGTCTTCCCCTGGTCTGCCAGTTCGGCAGCTTGGGCTCTGATCAGATATGTAAGGTCGTCCCTGAACGAGTCTAGGTTCTGGATTGCTTGCACAGCCGATAGCGAATCCGTTACTATGAGGGTATGTTTGCTTTTAGGAAAATCGCTCTTTATTACCTTATATGCTCCTAGGATGGCCGTGAGCTCTGCTGTAAAAACCGCCGAATGGTCTGGTAGTTTAAGGGCCCTATCCGCTTTGCCGGTGGGGTGGATACCTAGTCCGGTTGCGTGTGTGGTTGGGTCGTGGGACCCATCTGTATATATGAGTACGTAATCTTTATAAATGGTGTTCTTTTTTATGTTAAATTCTATTTTCATTTTGAGCCCGTCTTCTGATTTCCGATATTTGGTTAAGTCCAGGTCAACTTCTATTTGGGGGAGTTTCCATGTGGGGGTTTTGATTTTTATTTTCGGTGTTCTATTTGGTAGCTTGAGGTTAATAGCAGCTTCATTTTCTTGAACTACAGCTTTTATTTGTGGTGTTTGGTCGCGTTTGCCTATAGTTTTGTGGTCCGTGGTGAGCGTGTATTTGGCCGGGTGGTCATCTGGCATGCATATTGTTTTATAGTAGTAATTTGCTGCTCTTTCCTTTATTATGATTGATACCGGTTTTTGCCCACTCTCTGCCAGTACAAGTAGGTTTGGGGTGTGTCTGGGGACTCCCAGGGCCACCTTCAACGCGTCCGCTTGTACTGACATCAATTTTCCGGTCTGGCTCTTGTTTAACTCATTCTACCCCAACACCGAAATCCCCAAATTTTGCAGTTGTTCTCTGAAGACTCCATTGCAGTGCAGGACAGAGATCGACCATGATAGTTCAAGGGTGATGCCAGAATAGCTTGGCGCCTATAGGCGCAAGCTATTCTGGCATCACACTTGGACTATCATGGTCGATACTTATCTTGCTGTGGTGTGTCTGGGGTAGAATGAGTTAAGTTGGTGAGCATGGGGGCTGCATATAGTAGTCTGGACATGACAAATGCATGATATAGTTTTAGGAGGGATCTGGGGTCTGTGCCCCAGTCTGCTCCGCTAACTTTGCGCATGAGGTTTATTCCCTTCCTGGCAGACTGACATATTTGTTCTATGTACTGTGACCAATTATTACTACTTGTAAACGTAACTCCTAGAAATTTGATATTTTGTCGGTATTCAATATCTGTTTGCCCTATTCGTAATTTGGGGATATGAGCTTTAACTCGGTATTTTTGGTTTCGGTTACTCCTAAATATAATTGCTTGGGTTTTGTTTGGGGAAATTTTGAGGCCTGCCCTTTCTAGCCATTTCTCTATTCTGGTTAGATCTTGTTGTAGCTCTTCGAATCCTACAAGTTCCCATTTAAATTTCCTTTGTCTGCATTTGATCTTACCTATTAGTGACGTATCGTCGGCAAATTGCATTATTTTGTTGTGCCTGACTACGTGTTGTAATCCTGTAAGCAGGAGTGAGAATAGGATGGGGCTGAGCACCGACCCTTGTGGTACCCCATTTTCTAGTGGGTGTTCTTTGGATGTTGAGATCCCTATTTTAACTGTTATTTTTCTGTCTGCCAGGAAACTTTTGACTAGGCTATACATTTTGCTTGTTATTCCGAGGTCGCCCATTCTGCTAAGTAATTTATCGTGCCAAACCATGTCGTATGCTTTCTCTATGTCCAGGAATATTCCTACGAGTTCGGTTCTTCGTTCTCGGTGGGTGTTTAATATTTCCTGCTGTAAGGTGGTTAGATGATCTAACGTGCTGTGTTTTTTCCTAAAACCACTTTGTTGAGGGGGTAGGATGCGGTGTTTATCGCAGTAGGTCATAAGTCGGTATTTGAGTATTTTTTCTAATGTTTTGCCCAGTTGGGATGTTAGTGAAATGGGCCTATAGCTATCGGGTTGGTGCGTTGGTTTACCTGGTTTGGGGAGTGGGAATACTACTGCTTTTTTCCATTGCGTAGGGAATATTCCTTGCGTGTATATGTCATTGAACAGGGTGACTATTGCGTTTTTGAGGGTGGGGTGGCTTTTTTGTATCATTTCATATGTGATTCTATCTATGCCGGGGGCTTTACCCTTCCCGGCGGTTCTTAAGGCCTGAGTTAACTCCAGTAGTGTTATCTCGCTGTCTAGCTCGTGGTTATTTGTTTGGGTCGGTATAGTGAAGCATGTGCTCAGGTGGGGTTTGATGTCCCTAAATTCTGGTGTTAGGTTGTTGTTGGAACTAGCTTGACTAAAGGTGTGAGCTAGTAGTTCCGCTTTTTCTTGGTCTGTGGCATATGTTGCATTTCCTTTTATGAGGGATGGCATACTACGTCTCGGACCGTTGTTTATGGCTTTGATTTTATCCCAGCTTTCTGTAATCTTGGAGTTGATATTAATTGATTCTGTGAAGGCATACCATTCGTTTTGTTTGGCTTCTTTGATGGTGTGGTTCGCTATGGCTTTGGCACGTATGTATTCTATCCTATTTTCAGGCGTTTTGTGTTTCTTCCATATTTGAAGCTTCCTCTTCCTGTTTCTAACTTCTTGATCACAGGCCTTTGTCCACCAGGATTTCCCGGGCTTTCCCTTATCAGATCTGACCGGTGTGCATTCCGTGACTGATCTGATAATGTGGTCTGTGATGTGGGCCGTTTTGTCATCTATGTTATGTTTCTCGTCCCAATTTGGGTTGAACTTAGTGATTTCGTGGTATTTCTCCCAGTTTGTCCGTTTGGTGTTTATTCTTTGTGGGGCTCCATGGTCTGGTGGTATGGGAGTTTGGTTTTTTTCCTTGATTGTTATTAGTGTCGGGAAATGATCACTCCCTAAGTTGTCTTCGTTTACTTGCCATTGTGTTTCCACGGCGATGGTGTTTGTGGCTATGGCTATGTCTAGGGCATTCATGATGTCACTGCCCCCCTGCGCGTACATGTGTGTGGGCTCCCCTGTGTTTAGGATGCATCTTTGCGTCTCATTTACTGCTGTTTCCAGTTTTTTCCCGGCTGTATCTGCTGTTACTTGGCTCTCATCCCATTGGGGGCTCTTTGCATTAAAGTCCCCTACTACCATATCCCCTGCCAGCAGCAGGTCTTTAAGATGCTCTACTGTTATCTGGGAGTAGGCTTTTTCATTGGGGATGTAGACGTTTATTATTTTAAGTTTTCGGTTAGTTGGTGTGATTATTTCTCCTATTATGGCCTCTATGTGTGGGTTTAGAGTGTGGGGGATTTCTGTTATAGCTATTTCGGTTTTTGTGTAGATGGCTACGCCTCCTCCTTTCTGGTTTAACCTATTTTTATAAAGGGGTGGGTATGTGTACCCTTTTATTTGGGGGGGTTTATCCCGGAAACCCGTCTCCTGGAGGGCGAGGATTTCCGGGGGGTTTGGGGTTAGCCAGTTTTTGAATTCAGCTAGTTTAGGGTACAGGAACCGACAGTTCCATTGGAGGATGTGAAGGCCTGCCATCCTAGTACATCATTGCGAGTGTAGCTTGGAAGTAGCGGAGGAATGTGTCGAAGTCTTCCTCACTGCCGTTTTCTTTTATGTCTGCCATTTGTGCAATACCCCAGCTCATGTACCAGGTTCGAATGCCGAACCTAAATCTGGTGTGTTGGTCCATCTGTCTTCCCCGTCCGGGTTCCTCCACTTCCACCGTTGGTTTGGTGTGGCCATATTGCCTTTTCACCTCTTCCCAGGGGAGGAATGCTGGCCCGGTTAGGTCTATGGCCATTTCGTTCCTTCTTTCGGTGGTCATTCCTGTTCCATCCCGCGGGCCGAATTTGAGGTCGATGCTGATACATTTGTCTTGTCACCTTCCCCTTCAACCCGGGATGGATGGTAGTCGTGGGTTGGCTCCTCCCCCTGCTGATGAGGGGGGAGGACGACTGCTGTCACCTTCTTTTGGCTGGTGTCTCTGCCCGGGTGTGGTTGTGGGTTCGGTGTAGGGTCGTTCTTGTCTGTGTGTGCGGTCTTTTTGTCGTTGTTGATCTTGTTTACCTGAGGGTGACGTTCGCTCCTGAGAGCCACCGCATAGGACGTTTGCCCGGAGCTGGCTAGGCGGGCGGCTCGGTTATGGTCGCGTTTTAGCTCGCACCCTCCGTAGTTTGCTGAGTGTCCTTTTCCATCACAGTTGGAACATTCGTATTTCTCCGGGCTGTTGAGTTTGCATTCTTTCGTTTTGTGGCCTTGCTTGCATTTGGCACATGTGGGGTCAGATTTACAAACCCCTGTTGAATGGCCGAATCTTTGGCAATTTAGACATTGTAGCGCCTTGGCCTTGAATCGGTCGATCCCGAGTACCTCTCCACCTATCTTAATAGATCTCGGTAGGGTTTCTCCAGGAAACTGAACCAGTAGGGCTCTACTGGCTTGACCATCGCGCATTGTGAGACGTTTTAGAATCCTGGCCCTTGGGTGGGTTGCTTGAATTTCTTGCTCTATAAAAGCTACATCTTCTTCTAGTGGTATTGGTTTAAGGACTCCTAGCGCCCTAGGTTCACTGGTCGCTGCCCCCGGTGGTCGGGGGATGGTGCATGTCACTTTGATTCCCCTACTTTCTGTTTGTGCGTTGCTAGCCTCTGGACCTCGCTGGTGGGGCAGCCTATTAAGATGCGCCTACCGAATGGAATTCGTCTGGTTTCTATCGGTGGGCCAAACGCTTCGGTGAGCGCCACATTCAGCTTGCTGATGTTCATTGTGAACAGTGTCGGGTCACCGTTTTCTGGCGCTATCATGACCGGGAATGCTAGCATTTTGCGTTCGGTGTACTGGGGGCCCTTCCTTCTAGGTTTGTATTGCCTTCTAAATGGCTGCTCGTCAATGATTGTGCTAGCCGTATCACTATCACTGTCATTTTCCTTGTCTGGGCTCTGTTCATTTGCTTGGTTTGCTTTATTTTCAAGGTTTTCAAGATTTCCTAGCTCTGACTGTGCCCTAGCGGCCTAAGCGCGCGTCAATGGTCTGGCCCCCTGCGGGGGGTTTCCATTGTTCGTTGGGCGGTTGGGGTCGGCTGTCCTTTTGTTGCCTTTCAGGCCGCCATCTTGGCTTGTTCCTTCTTTGTTTGGTTTGGGGCCGCCGTCTTGCCCGTTGGCGCCATCTTTGCCATTGTCAATGCTCGCGTCTGAATCCGACCGGTCGTCTTCTTGGTGGCCAGTCGGATCCAGATTTGAATTTGGGTTTGTTTGGTCCTCCTGTGAGGCCATTTTTCTTTTGTGCCACGGGTCTGTCCTAGCCAGCCCTGACTTCAATAAAATCGTACGCCTAGGTTGGGTTGAAGCGTAAGGGGCTAATCTACTTTTTGCTTAAGTAAAATGACCGTTCTTGGTCGCTGGACGAAAACAGAGAAAACAATGAAAACGACGGAGGACCGGTCGAAAGCCGATTTTACGCGTAGGACGTAAACTGTTTGTTAAAAAAAAAAAAAAAAAAAAAAAAAAAAAAAAAAAAAAAAAAAAATGGGAAGAGTGCTCAGGTGTAAGAAACCAACTGGGTTTTTCCTTTAAAGCGTATGTCCGTAGACTGGTTTTCAGTTAAGTTTAAGAAACAGAGTGGGTTTTTACAAAGCGTAAGCCAGTAGACTGGTTTCAAAATAAGTTGAAACGAAGATCTGCTTTGGTCGAAGATTTGCGTTGGACGTAGCTTTCAAGTTAAGCGAAGATTAACGCTTGAGCGTTTTCCTCTGGTGGGCGAATAAAAACGGCTATAGCCAGGTTAGCCGGCGTTAATTAATTAATAATAGCTACTTGTGTTATATACAACGACTATTTTCCCCGCCTACGCGTTCCTCTATTGTCACCTAGCCCTGCGTGGAGCCCCACCGGACAAAGGAGACAAAGGGTGCACGGAATTTTCCGCGCGATTTTTTTTTTTTTTTAATTTTCCCTGGGTTGGATTTTTCCAACACCTGTTGAGCTATCCTGTCTGAAATAGGCAAAATATAATGCAAAAAACAACCGGGGAAAACAAAAGGCCCTCGTGGGGTCCTACCTGGTTTCGAACCGTGCGTCGCTTTTCTTTGTCTTGTGAGCGTTGGTGGTGAAGATTTTCGCGACCGGTTTCAGTCTTGTTTCTTTGTCCTTATTCTATACCGGGGCCAGGGTCCACCGCCTTTACAGGCTATCAGTCCCTGCAGCTGCCGTTTTTCCTATCACTCTCTATCTATCACATCCTATCTATCCTTGGTAATTTTGCTATTCTAGGAAGTAAATTGGTGGCCAGAGTAAAATTCTGTCACCGGTCTGTTTTCTTCTAAGTACTGAGCTCTGCTTTTGTGCGTCTTCTCCTCTCTGCTGCTGTGCTCCGAATCGATGATGATGATGATGATGTCCTCGAACCGCACACCGACCATTCTTTATATACCTTTCTAATTACCTCTAGTTACATGTGTCCTGCGTCAATGCTTTCCCCAATCAACCGACCTTTCATGCTCTTATGTGGACGCGACCAAAAGTCTTGAGTCAGAGTTTACGCTCGACCGACCTTTCCTTTGTTGTGGACACTGGTGCCACCCGATTCTTAGATAACCAGTATCCACGTGGCCGTGTTTTTCTGGGTCAAGCCTTGCGGATTACGATTATAACTCCGTTTCGATCACTACCTCGTACCTGGACTTCAATCCCACCTTTTTAACCCTTATCCTCCCTATTAACCCTAGCTATCATAATTTTCACTCTGTGACATCCGTCGATGTTTAATGAAACTAATGCGTGCCTGCCGGACGGTCACCTTCCGCATTTAGAAACAGCATAGATTCTCATACGCAGGTATAGAGGGGCGTTTGTTATATTTGTGCCAGAATTTACAGCTGTGCTCACTATAGTGAGGGAATCATTGCTGTTGAATCTGCGCTCTGCCTTGTCGGGAAGCAGCAAAACTTTCTGAAATGAAGGAGGCACATGAGTAAGTGTCATGAGGGTTCATTTCAATTCATTACCGCATCTAGAAATTATGCAGCTGTGTTCTTCAGACTGAGTTGATTTTCAGTTTAGTATGAAGACAGCATGAGAGGTGAAGAGATACCAACCAACCGGGCGATCGGTCCCCGGCTCACTGCGCACACTTTTCTCTCCTCTTATTGATACCCTTCCTCCCCAACACGTGTCCCCGCCACACTTGACAGCTAATATAAACACCAAAATAATAATAATGCACCCCACTCATCCAGCTTCAGTACTTTGTCGCTAGGAGGCTCTAGGATATAATGGGTGAAGTTTCGTGGGCGCACTTCTTCTCTGACGCCGCAGTTGTTGTGTGTAAAGAGCAGGTTTGACTAACAGAAATGTATGAGTATTGAGAGCAAGAAGTGTACAAATCAGTGTTGTGCAGTTGTTGCTCTAGAACATGGACAAAAGCTGATATATATATATGCAACTACAGCACAAGTTTCAAAAGTAAACGATTAATTAATTAACTTGCCGAATAGCTACAGTTCTGACAAAAGTAAATGAAGTGCCTGATATGACAATCTTTTCAGATTTAAAAAATAATTACAATTTTCTCGAAACTATAGATCCTTTTTCAGATAAACTGTTGTTGCTCTAATAGGACAAAATCTATCTGAAACTGCCAATACGACACAAGAATGGCATCAAATGGCTGAAAATGTGGCTACAACTGAGAAAATAATCAAATCAGTAAAAGCCATGTAAATCGCGCGCCAATGTGGCCGCCCACACACTTTCCTTCTCGTCTGCATAAAACGTCCTTCTTTTTACAGCTAGCCAACTCCGCCAAACATCCAGTCTCGCCTTTCACTAGTTTCAGTACTGTAATCTTTTTT
>BTPG01000010.1:0-33027 GCA_036245525.1 Semisulcospira habei | reverse complement strand
GCAGTGACAGTGGCGCTCTGATGCCCAGACACTATGGTGTACGTCATTTAACTCTACGTGTAGTGACAGTGGCGCTTTGATGCCTAGACACTATGGTATACGTCACTTAATTCTACGTGTAGTGACAGTGGCGCTCTGATGCCCAGACACTATGGTGTACGTCATTTAACTCTACGTGTATTGAAAGTGGCGCTCTGATGCCCAGACACTATGGTGTACGTCATTTAACTAAACGTGTAGTGACAGTGGCGCTCTGATGCCCAGACACTATGGTATACGTCACTCCATGTAGTAGTGACGGTGGCGCTCTGATGCCCAGACACTATGGTGTACGTCATTTAACTCTACGTGTAGTGACGGTGGCGCTCTGATACCCAGACACTATGGTATACGTCACTTAACTCTACATGTAGTGACAGTGGCGCTCTGATGCAAGACACTATGGTGTACGTCATTTAACTCTACGTGTAGTGACAGTGGCGCTCTGATGCCCAGACACTATGGTGTGCGTCATTTAACTCTAAGTGTAGTGACGGTGGCGCTCTGATGCCCAGGCACTATGGTGTACGTCATTTAACTCTACGTGTAGTGACAGTGGTGCTCTGATGACCAGACACTATGGTATATGTCACTTAACTCTACGTGCAGTGACGGTGGCGCTCTGATGCCCAGACACTATGGTATACGCCCAGACACTATGGTATACGTCATTTAACTCTACGTGTAGTGAAACTGGCGCTCTGATGCCCAGCCACTATGGTGTACGTCACTTAACTCTACGTGTAGTGACGGTGGCGCTCTGATGCCCAGACACTATGGTGTACGTCATTTAACTCTACGTGTAGTGACAGTGGCGCTCTGATGCCCAGACACTATGGTATACGTCACTTAACTCTACGTGTAGTGACAGTGGCGCTCTGATGCCCAGACACTATGGTATAGGTCACTTAACTCTACGTGTAGTGACAGTGGCGCTCTGATGCCCAGACACTATGGTATACGTCATTTAACTCAACTCTACGTGTAGTGACAGTGGCTCTCTGATGCCCAGACACTATGGTGTACGTCATTTAACTCATTACTCTACGTGTAGTGACAGTGGCGCTCTGATGCCCAGACACTATGGTGTACATCATTTAACTCTACGTGTAGTGACAGTGGCGCTCTGATGCCCAGACACTATGGTATACGTCACTTAACTCTACGTGCAGTGACAGTGGCGCTCTGATGCCCAGACACTATGGTGTACGTCATTTAACTCTACGTGTAGTGACAGTGGCGCTCTGATGCCCAGACACTATGGTGTACGTCATTTAACTCTACGTGTAGTGACAGTGGCGCTCTGATGCCCAGACACTATGGTATACGCCCAGACACTATGGTGTACGTCATTTAACTCTACGTGTAGTGACAGTGGCGCTCTGATGCCCAGACACTATAAATACGTCACTCCATGTAGTGACGGTGGCGCTCTGATGCCCAGACACTATGGTGTACGTCATTTAACTCTACGTGTAGTGACGGTGGCGCTCTGATGCCCAGACACTATGGTGTACGTCACTTAACTCTATATGTAGTGACAGTGGCGCTCTGATGCCCAGACACTATGGTATACGGACTTTGTGTGTGATATATGGCCAATTCACCGACTAACGGCACCGCAGATTTACTGTGGCTCAGGGAGCTGTTTTGCGCTAGGGCCCCTGGGGTTACAAACTTGTAACTGATGACACTTTAGTGATCGATCTGGGCACAATGCCTTGTATCATTAGATTCTAGAGTGTTTATCGCTTCTATTTTTTTATGCGCATGTGGAATAAGAAACAGGTGATGTGTTCCGCCGTCTTCAAAACGGACAAGTTTGTCAAACCGGCTTAATTTTCTGCACCTCTTTCATGGTAATAAATCATCTATATTTTAAGTCAGCTATGTTGAAATCAGGAAATAAGATTATTTGGCGCTCTGATGCCCAGACACTATGGTATAGTGACAGTGGCGCTCTGATGCCCAGACACTATGGTGTGCGTCATTTAACTCTACGTGTAGTGGCAGTGGCGCTCTGATGCCCAGACACTATGGTGTGCGTCATTTAACTCTACGTGTAGTGACAGTGGCACTCTGATGCCCAGACACTATGGTGTGCATCACTTATGGTGTATGTCAGTTTCTCACTTGAGTTGACGAACATACGCAGACCGTTTTATCACTAAAATTAATATGCATGTATGTTACGTGGATCGTCCACTTAGTGAACGGACGTTGGGCGAGACGGGACCGGGTAGCCTTTTGGGCAACACAGACCACCCGCGTTGCGTAGCCCTGAAAGTCTAAAATTTTGCCCACCAGCCTTTGGCTAGTGACTTCAAAGTTTTACTAGCCAAACTGAAAATGTTACTGGCCAAACTGAAAATTTTACTAGTACTGAAAATAGCTCAACGCAACAATATGATGTACCACAAGTGTTTGACGCCCAATGTTAGAGAGTGCGTTATATAATTATGATTAAATTCCCGAGACAAATACAGCACTCTATAGACTTCACTGATCAAGCATAGTAATAAAACAGGCAGTGGAATCTGGTGAGAGACTAATGATGTAACGCTCTGTACACATTTTTCTTTTTCATTTTTATATAGATGCTGAATCAGATTTTACAGCAGTTTCACAAATGATGTAGACTTCACAAAAAGTTCAGGACCAGTTGAAAATTCAGGTACCATTTTCAAGAAATACAGTAATAATAAAAAAAAAAGACAGGAAATGGCTTGTATCATGCATAATGTCGATAACATTGCCAAGGGGCTAGCAGTGGTTGTGACGACCGCTGTGTCAGTGGCATGTGCACCACTGACAACATAATCAGCACATTTGAAAAGGTGCTGTTATAGCATTATTTAACAAAATTTCAATGGTCAGGGAACAACGTCTGGGACTTTCCACACTGGAAAGTCAAGATGCAGATCAGTGGAAGAATGATTGCCTGGTTATGACCTGGGTTCATTCACTTACTTATGTATAAAAACGTGTTGTTTTATAATATATATATTATGGTAAAGAGTACGACTGGGTGTTCAAATGGTTGTGACAAGCACCCTGCATTTTGAAAAGCAAATTAATTTTATATTTCATATAAATCTGATGTACCTTTGCATAGTATAAACATTGACACTAAGTAAATTTTGTATGTAACTTGCAGTTTGGTTGTTATTGAACTTTAAAGTTTGAACATAACATTTACAATGTCACACATTTAACAATTTACAACAATTGATTGATTGTACATTGCTTAACGTCCCGACAGCAACAAGGCTTTCTCAGGACGTGCCTGCACTGCTTGTGAAAAAAATAAACAGAATATTGAATGTATGTTGCCAGCCGGTCCAATACTTTAAAAAAACCTACGCCATGGGGCCTAAATAAAGCTGAGACCATTTAGCAACACACATTCAATATCAAGAGCTACAGGCAGTGCAGAGAGTTGGGAGAGTTTTAAAAAGACAAATACAGGTGAATGGACCAACCAAGGGTAGACAGAAACACATGCCCCAGGATAGAGGGAAAAACCCACCCTGTGGGGCTGATGAGGGTGGCCCTGGGAACTAAAAAGTAGTTAACCCCACCCAAGTCCCCCAGGGCAGACCCGGGTGGGGGAATTTACAACAAGTACAAGCTGTAACAGTGTAAGATTTTTTTGGCATTTGTATGTTTCAACATATGTTCCCCATCCAGAATAAATGGTATGTCTATAAATAAAGTGTGTTAGTGGAAAATGCAACCTTTTACGCCATACAAACTGTTTGAACATAACTTTACACCATAATTTCCAAAAGGCACTAATTTTGAATTCTACTTGAAGAACTAATTTTAAAATGTTATGCTAAATGCACAGAAACAAGTCTCTAATTTAAGTGCAAAAGCCAATTGAAAAAATAATGTTTACATAGTTCTGAATACTGACAAAATTGTTTCAATACATCTTCACTGCAATGTTATTCTCATTTTTTGTCTCATGCTATCAAATACAAAAATGAATACGGCTTCTGTAAGCAAACAATGACTACACTAGATGACTTTTATCTGCTGTTAACTATTCCAATAGGGAAAAAGCCATTTTTTTACAAACTGAACCAAGTTTTGGCACAGATTAAATTATATTCACAAGATTGAACATACATTTACACCTTTACCCAAAATATTTTTGGTCTCACAAGGGGAAAAATAAGTATGCATACCAATCCCACTAACAAGCACAGCCATTATATCAAACTAGTCATGTTTACGTGATTTTCAAAAAGGGCTGTTGTCACTTTTCAAGTGTTTGTACATAACTTTACACCTTCTGACTTGCACACAGGAAAAAATCTTAAGATTATTAAAGAAAAGTCTCTAAAGAAGACACTATCATCGAGCCTGCTTTCATCTATAAGCAGTGTGCATACGGTACTGGTAAAATTTCATTTGTTAGTCCATCATAATTACATGAAAACAATAGCAAAAAGACAGAAAACAGGATGCATGAACATAACTTTACATGGCCACATTAATACACATTTGCCTTGTAACGTGACAAGTAGAATTATTTAGAAAATTGTTGATTGCCTGTCGTGTACAAAAGAAGAATGATGTTTGCACTAACATGATTTCAAGACCAAACAATTAAATAGAAAGGTAAACAAAAATAATGACAATGCGTGTTTGACAGGGTTCATACAGACCTTCAAGAAAAGATTTTAGGGCCTGTTTTAAGAAAAAGAATTAGGGCCTTTTAGGGCCTGTTTTAACATCTAAAAATAAAAACAAAATAGGGCTATCACGACACACTAAAATACTGCATTTTCAAAAGCAAAATATTTTTTTCATAAAAATCTGATGTACCTTTGCATACATAAACATTGACACTAAGCAAATTTTTTTTTTTTATGTTATTTGCAGTTTGGTTGTTATTGAACTTTGAAGTTTACAGTTTGAACGTAACATTTACAATGTCACACATTTAACAATTCACAACAAGCACAAGCTGTAAGCATTTTTTTTGCATTTGTATGTTTCAATGTTTCAAAGTATGTTCTCCATCCAGCATATTATTATATGGTAATAAAGTGTGTTAATGGAAAATGCAACCTTTTATGCCATAAAAACTGTTTGAACATAACTTTACACCATAATTTCCAAAAGCCACTAATTTTAAATTCTACTTGGAGAACTAATTTTAAAATGTTATGCTAAATGCACAGAAACAAGTCTCTAATTTAATTTAAGTGCAAAAGCCAATTGAAAAAATAATGAAAAGAAAATAATATATCTATAATTACTATAAAGTTTGCGGGACTGCTTCAACATAACAATTTACACCCACAATTTGGACGCAAACTGTAAACTTCGTAAAGGGTTTCTTTCATCTATCACCCATGCATCCTCTTCAAAAACCTTGATATAAAATTAAATCACTACACCAGTTGTCTTCCGCAAAAACAACAGATGAGATAAATAAGTGCCTAGACTATGTTTAACTTGATCTGGGGAGGGAAGAGAGATAAAGTGAAATGAACCACAGTTTTCAGACAGTATGAAGAAGGAGGGCTCAAGGTAATTGATATTGAAGTTTTTTACAAAGCACTTAAGGTCGCCTGGATTCGGAGAGTGCTGTCTTCGGGCACTAACTGGAACCTTTTACTCGCATCTTTGTATGGTAATATCAATATAACTATTAGTAGAACAAGTGCTATATGAAAATACAAAAGAAAAATGTTACGAATATGGACCGATGCAGTTCAGTGACTGATTTGGGTACACCTTTGGGCGTTGTCTTTAAACACAAAAAGGGTACAAAAGATATATACAACGTTTTAAGTTAGTGGTCGCGCCTCAGTCTTTTCTGAGACAAATAGTTCAGAACTCGGTAGGCTCAATAAGGCATACTTAGTCAGAAACGATACTATCTGGTTATTGGGACGTTCTTGTGATAGTCATGTGATCAAACGGACTTTCAGTGTGTGCGATATATATGTCAGTTCCGCACCGACTAATCAATGGCATCGCATAGTTACCGTCTGTGGCTCGTGGTGTTTTTCGCTAGGGGTGGGGTTAAAAACTTGTAACTGATGACACTTTTTGGATCGATTTTGACACCATGCCTTTTAGCATTTGATTCTAGAGTGTTTAGCGCTTTTATGTATGTATTTGATTATGTGGAATAAGTAACAGTTGATGTGTTCCGCCGCCTTCAAAACGGATACGTTTGTCAAACCGGTTTACTTTTTCGGGTCTCTTTCCTATTCAGTAGTAAAACAGCTATATGTCAATTACTCAGCTATGTTGAATGAAATCACGAGAAAATAGATGACTTGATGGAAGTAGAATCTGGTGAGATATTTAGTGATGTAATGTTCTTTGTGCGGACAATTTCAATCAGACTGAGCATCGTTTGCTTTGGGGGGTAGCGTGATAAACGTGTAACTGATGACACTATAGATGTCGATATGGACAAAATGGCTTGTACTGTCTGATTCTAGAGTGTCTGGCGCTTTTGTTCATTTGTAGGATTGTATTTCACTTATATAGATGCTACGCGGCGTCGCGTTGAATTTATAGAACTATCATCGTGTTTGATTGGACTTCTTTTCGAGACAAATATCAGTAGCACTCTGTAGACTCCATAAGACGTTATTAGACTGAAACGGCTACATCAGGTTATTAGGAAAACTATTTTGGCGAGGTATAGTGATGAAACAGACTTTGTGTGTGACATGGGGAATTCGACTACCAACGTCACCGCATAGTTTTTGTAACTGAGGGCGTGGTTGGTGTTGGGGTGTTTTTTTCTCTTTTTTTTTTGGGTGGGGAGAGGGGGGGGGGAGGGTTACAAACGTGTAACTGAAGACACTTTAGAGATCGAGAAGGACAAAATCAAAATGACTTGTACTGTTTGAGTCTAGAGTTTTTGGCGCTTTTATTTATGTATATGATAAATTAAACTAATAAGCGTTACGCAGCTCACTATTAAAATGGACTTTACGCGTGTATTTGGTCGGGCCGGTTTCATGGCACATATAATGACAATCTGTAGACTCAATGAGGCGTTATTAGTCAGAAACGATCATTATTAAAAGAACATTTGGTTAGTTTTATTGTAAAGAAATGGACTTGGTGTATGCGGGTTAATTTGCCAATGCATAGTTACTGTTCATGTACTTTTCTTTTTTTCTTTTTTTTTTTTTTCTTTTTTTTTTTTTTTTTTTTTGGGGGGGGGGGGGTATGGTTACAAACTTGCAATTGATGACCTATTAAAGATCGATTTGTACACCATGACATGTACTGTTTGATTGTAGACTTTTTATCGGTTCTTTTTCATCAATGTGATTATATAGAATATTAAAAAGTTGATATGTGCTGCCCACTGTGCCGCCTAAAAACGTACATTATTGTCAGGTTTGCTTTTCGGGCTCAGACCATACATCGCACCTTCCTTACAAAAACCACCTCGTACTTTTTAAGAGTACTTTTAACAAAATCGGGTGGTAAATCAGTTTAAAAGAAAAAAATCAAACTAAAAAGATAAAATCTACTGCCTGAAACTATAATCTTTGGTATGCAAGTATAAAATAAAGGCCTGACCTCTATGCTCACGGAGGATGCGTTTGTAGCGATGCCGTTTGGAAGAGTTCGCGTGAGGCAGCCAAGCAGCGAATAATGACGTGAACGTTCCATTGACGCAGAAAGACAGTCTCACGGCTGTTTGGCCCAGCGCTAGAAGTGGCCACTTAGTTTTTTGCCGAGGCAGCGCGCGCGCACGACTTGTGACCCAGTTTCTCGGCCTCACCTGGAACAAACTAACTTGAGTGGCCAAACTGAAACTGCTATTAGCGCTCTAGCCTTTGAGCGATCAAACCAACCTAAATAAATTCAATCGACTATTTTCACTCGCTATATACATGTATAAGGAGTCCGAAATAGCTCAGGCGGTTAAACGTCGGAGCAGGAGAGCGAAGGGAATCGCCGGGTCGTGGGTTCGAATCCCGTCCCGGCCCCGGTAACTGGACTTAAATCCAGGGGAAAAAACGGATTTGTTCAATAGCATGTCCGTTGAAAGGTCCTGGTAAATCAAAGTGGCACAGTTGGAGTGCGCATGAATTGATCAGTGTTCAGGTCGTACTCCATAGGCAATAGATTTCAGTCTCTGTCTCCCATAACCCGCCCGTCAGGGCCGTCCATGATCACCTCTGTGCTGTGGACGTTCAACCCGAACTAACCAACCACTTAGTGATGTACATTTGAAGAGGCTGAACTCCCTACATAGGAGAGCTGCTAAGCTTATATTTCCTGATCCCGAACTCTCAACTGACGAAAAGCTTAAAAAATTCTCCCTCTATCCCATCACTTTCAGTTCAATAAAGGTGTATTGATGTACAAGCTGTACACGCAATCATGTCCACTGTACTTGAGTTCTTTTTTCTCAGAACGGACTTCTGTAGCTTCTAGACATGGGTCACATGCTTGCACTAAATAATTATCAGTCTTACCAAAGAGATTTAACCCTTTTATTGAGTACTGGGGGGGGGGGACTCGAGGTGGGGGGTGGGGGGGGTGCCAATAATAATAACAGGCGCGGTGTCTTACGTCTACGGCGTTATGGTATGCTGCATCCCTCCCATATAAAAATCCGTGTTGTGATAGCTCGAGGACTGACCTGCGTATGAGAATCTATGCTGTTTAACCCATATCATACTGAGGCTAAAAGCTTCAGATTTGTACACTGCGATATGCAAGCTACAAGATCTTCTTCTTCTTGTCGTTCGCAGTGGGCTATACGGTCAGACCAGCACCGGTGATGAATGACGTCGTTTTCTCCAGGTCTTCTCGACTGCCGTAGAGTTTGGTCTGCAGTGGAGTTGGCGATGGCCACACTTCTTTTCTTTCATCGTCCAGTAGGGGGCATCTCTGGAGAATATGTTCCGCTGTTTGGTCTTCCTGACCACAGGCACAGGTTGGTGATGGCGCCAGCTTCAGCTTTCTGTTCATGTGAGCGTTCAGTCTGTTGTGGCTACAAGATAATTTAGACCATCACCCTGCGCGTCAGAAACACGTTCTTAGATGTTTCTGAGAAGGTCAGTGGTCGATTAAAATTGCCAATAACTGTAAGAGTGGCAGGACTGGGTTTGCATACCTACGCGCCGATGTTTCCTGTTTTGTTTCTGTCATCACCTCTTAACCCGCCGGCGGTGTAATGACCAATGGCTTTAGTTCAAGGGTGGTGCCAGAATAGCTTGGCGCCTAGAGGCGCCAAGCTATTCTGGCACTACCCTTAACTATTTTAGTCAAACTTATTTCACACACTGATGTATTCCGAACGATAAGGGTTAAATGCGGAAGGTGGTGCTTGCCATCGGGCCATAGAGCGTATACACGCTCTATGCATCGGGCAGGCAAGCATTAGTTTTATTAAACTCGACGTGCTTGCTTGAGTCATGGAGACGGCTGGTGTTTATGTTAGGTGTCAAGTGTGGCGCCGGGGGACGCCTGTTGGGGAGGAGGGGGGGGGGGTGCGTTCCCACAATGCCTGGCCCGCCGACCTTCGCTGTTGACAGATACATCATAAAATATTACATGTTCGGCATCCTGTCTCGGAAGACAATGGAGTCTAGCGACAAAGCACTGAAGCTGTGTGCTTCCACGCTCGTCTGTGGGATCAGTCCGAAAATGACTGAAGAATGATCTGGCAGTGGGTTAGTCACTGTGAATAATGTCGTAGGGATGGAGCCAGGAACAGCACATGTTTAGTAATTCCAAAGTTCATGTACCAGTTACTGTGCTGTAATTCTTGCACCAGATAAATCATGGACGAGGACAGATGCGCGCTGGTCTGTGATTTCGGACCTTCAGTGCGGCCGCAAGGTTCAAAATCACAGACTAGCACACTTTGTAAGCCCAAATTAATAATAATAATAATAATAATAATAATAATAATAATAATAATAATAATAATAATAATAATAATAATAATAATAAGCGCATTAAATAGGCGCTTTGTCCCAATTGAAAATCGGCTCAAAGCGCCGCCGAACTGAACCCAACAAGCACGCTCACGTGAATCACGCGCATTCACTCACACACTGTACGTAAACACAGAACATTCACGTGGTGCTAAGGGCAAGCTCAAGCGAGCTACTGAAGTTTTTGGAAATTCAAAATCGTTTGTATTTGAAATTTGATTAAGTGGGCTGAAACTGATACCAAAGTGGAGGGGGAGGAAGAGCCGGAGTACCCGGAGAAAGAACCCCCGACAGTCCGCCCGAATTAACGGTGACACTTACTAGAGGAGAAAAATCCGACGCCGGAACCCGTAATCGAACCTCGCACCTTTAGCATTGGTGGCAGGCGCCTTAACCACTGCGCCACGGACCGCCCCACAGACCAGCACATAAATAGTGACAGTTTTTTGGGCTTGTGATCTGACTTTTATCACAGGAACTCGCGCGGCAGTGCCAGATTCGACAGGAGTCTAAAAGGAATCGATTAACTCATTCAGCCCGACGGCCGTATTTCCCAAGTTTTGGAGGCGACATCTAATGACTATGCACCAGTTGCAGGAGATGGACACACCATGATAATTCAAGGTCAGTGCCAGATTAGCTTGGCGCCGACAGGCGCCAAGCTAATCTGGCACTACCCTTGAAATTGTCATGTTCGACCCATCTCCTGCTGTAGTGCGTCAGGGCTGAATGGGTTAAGACTGTTCAACCAAAGTGCTAGATTCCGATGATTCACGCAATGCAATTAAGACAGGTTTTATTTATTTATTTATTTATTATTTATTTATTTATTAAGTGTATTTATTTGTTTATTTATTTATTTATTTTCTTCACACTGGTTGCCTCCCTCCATCCGCTGCGCTGATGAGAGGCATCTATTGTTTTCCATTTTCCCACGCGAGCGATTCGGTCGCTGTGACACCCCCACAGATGACATGACGTGAGGCCGCTTAGAAAAACATCATGTCAAACATCGTATCATGTGTCAAGTGTCAGCTAGTCTCATGCTGATTAACATCCGGCGACCTTTGACCATCATTTTAGTGATTAATAGACCCTCGTCTCCGCACTTAACTCCTTGTACCCCGAAATCCCCAAAAGTTGCCGTGGTCGCATCCGGATACGCGGCTTCAGCCCCCGTCTCGAATGAGTTAAAGAAAAGTCTGAGTAGTGAAGCCTTTAATATTAGTCACATGCTCGCACTAAATATTTATCAGTCTTACCAAAGAGATTAACCCTTTTATTGAGTACTGGGGGGGGGGGGGGGGGCTCGAGGTGGGGTGGGGGGGGGGGTGTGCCGGCACGGTATGGACTGGCTCATTATGGAGTGATGTGGTGCCCCAACGGTCGGCAAGACTACGGGATATAGATAGGGAATAAAATCTGTCTATGTGATTTGGTGACGGATTTTGCGGCACAGGCCTCCTCTATCTGTCTTCCTCTCCTTCGTCTTCCTTGCACAGTGCCTTGCAGGGCACATAGTCAAGTTTATAATAATTGTGACATCCTGTTTTAATGCTGTAAGCCTGAAAATGGACTTTCAGTGCTATAGAAAATGTCTGAAGGCATCTGACATTAATTTTGTCTTCTTTTTTTTTCGATTTCGCGAAAATGGCCGTTTACTGAGTGCACAAATACCTTCACTGTGAGTCAGAGATTTAATATTTGTTCATTCTGTTTTTGCAGAGGATGTAGAATATGTGCCTTAACATAATATTGCCTGATTTGGGCTTCTGAAACGAATTCTGATTTATTTAGAGGTAAATGTTTCTCAGCCTTATTTTGTGTTCCTAAGGATTTTAGGGGAACATGGCTTAAACATCTCAGGACATACTAAAGTATACTTTGAAACCCATCTTATCGAGTACTGGTCGGGGGGGGGGGGGGGGGGAGGGGGGGGGGGGTGCACGGTATGGACTGGCTCACGTATGGAGTACGAGGCCTATGCAGCAATGACACCAACTCACAGCGAGAGAGAGAGAGAGGAGAGAGAGAGAGAGAGAGAGAGAGAGAGAGAGAGAGAGAGAGAGAGAGAGAGAGAGAGAGAGAGAGAGAGAGAGAGAGAACAATGAACCTTTATTTTCCAACGGTAGAAGTTATTGGTAACAGGACCAGTTTTCAAACTTGCCGTTGCTACATCTACTACATAAGTGACATAGAAGAGTCCGTTTGGAAGAGTTCGAGTTTTAGACGTGGCAGACTGTGACCGTCTCGTGAGGCAGCATACATACACACACACATACCCACACACACACACGCACTCAGGTACGCACGCATGCACATCACAACTCGCGCATGCACACACGCACGAACACACACTCTCTCTCTCTCTCTCTCTCTCTCTCTCTCTCTCTCTCTCTCTCTCTCTCTCTCTCTCTCTCTCTCTCTCACACACACACACACACACACACACACACACACACACACACACACACACGCACACACACACGCACACACGCACGCACACACGCACATACGAACAAAAACAAACACACGCTCTCGGACACGCACTCCAGACATACCTACCCGCACACGCGTACGCACAAAAATATAAAATGAGTAAAAATGCACAGTAAAGCAAATAAACAAAAAAAATCATTAAGTACATAAGTTCATACAGCAAGGGCAAATAATGTATGCAGGTGCTATCTCTCGCCCTCTCTCTCTCTCTTATTCTCTCTCTAAGAGAGAGAGAGAGAGAGAGAGAGAGAGAGAGAGAGAGAGAGAGAGAGAGAGAGAAGGGGGGGGGGGAGAACAGGTGCAGGCGGTAACAAAGCTCCGAATATCTCCAAGAGGCAGAGATCCTGTGTGTTCTCAGCAGAGTGCGGAGGCACATAAGAATCTGTCTCTTTCTGGTTTGAATTTATACCTCTATGTTGCTATGTTTATGTAGCTTACCGCACAGGAAAATCAAATAGTCGAACAGCTGCAAGAGATATATATGCTCATTAGCATCAGACAGGCGCGGAGCTAAAACGAATCTGTATGCATCCTGCTGCCTAGTGTTACGTCTATGTCGTTATGTTTATGTAGCCAGTATGCATTGGATTTTTATCATCCACCGGCCACACTCGCGACGGCCGCTGTCAGCAAGTCTCGACTGCTCCGCTGTGGCGCAGACAATAGCGCGATAGGAAAGCCCGCTAGGTTCACGGCAGTGCAAACTCGAGTTTGGAGACAAAACGTCAATATTTAATTTCTTCTCAATTTTGCCACAGGCCTTTAGTCTAATACATTTACGACAAAATATATCACCGTTTTCATTGAATTTCACAGTTTTGATGATTTTTTTAAAAGAAATTGTTCTCCGACAGAAAAAAAAGATTACAGTACTGAAACTAGTGAAAGGCGAGACTGGATGTTTGTCGGAGTTGGCTAGCTGTAAAAAGAAGGACGTTTTATGCAGACGAGAAGGAAAGTGTGTGGGCGGCCACATTGGCGCGCGATTTATATGGCTTTTACTGATTTGATTATTTTCTCAGTTGTAGCCACATTTTCAGCCATTTGATGCCATTCTTGTGTCGTATCGGCAGTTTCAGATAGATTTTGTCCTATTAGAGCAACAACAGTTTATCTGAAAAAGGATCTATAGTTTCGAGAAAATTGTAATTATTTTTTAAATCTGAAAAGATTGTCATATCAGGCACTTCATTTACTTTTGTCAGAACTGTAGCTATTCGGCACTGAAGTTAATTAATTAATCGTTTACTTTTGAAACTTGTGCTGTAGTTGCATATATATATCAGCTTTTGTTCATGTTCTAGAGCAACAACTGCACAACACTGATTTGTACACTTCTTGCTCTCAATACTCATACATTTCTGTTCCTGTTACAGACTTTCGTTCCACAAACTGATTTTGTTTCTGAAATAGTTCCGTCACCGCAATTCCGCGACTACTGTCAAATAGTGGATATCATGAATATTGATCTCATTGCATCAGTTTAGTTCAGTAACGAATAAGTCTATTTCTCTTGTGTCGCAAGCATTTTCTCTTGTTTAACTAGTAATTTCTTCGTCGTACAATCAAGTGCTGGAACTCTGATGTAAAATCATGTAAACTTTGACAACAGTTTTCTTTTTCATTATGGGCGCCGAACATATTATTACGTCTGAAGTAAATATTTATGGAGGCGATGTTTGAAGACGCTAATCAGTCTTGTAACATATTCCACGCAGCTTAATTGGTTGTCCACTATACTAATGACGCCTAATAAGCGATGCCTAGTTACTTCAGTGTTCTACAAGCTGGCTTTCTAAGGAGAGTGTTAAAGGTAGTAGGCCATGCTGGTGTTTCTGACGTGTAACGGTAACTAACAGTCTTTCGTCTTTGGAATACGAGAGAGAGAGAGAGACCAGAGAGAGAGAGAGAGAGAGAGAGAGAGAGAGAGAGAGAGAGAGAGAGAGAGAGAGAGAGAGAGAGAGAGAGAGAGAGAGAGAGAGAGATGAAATGAAATGAAACTTTATTTTCCAAGGATAAAAGAATAGGTGCGCAGACCTGTTTTCATTAGAGAGAGAGCGAGAGAGAGAGAGAGAGAGAGAGAGAGAGAGAGAGAGAGAGAGAGAGAGAGAGAGAGAGAGAGAGAGAGAGAGAGAGAGAGAGAGAGAGAGAATCAATCGATGATTCAATGAAACTTTATTTTACAGCCATTTTACAAACCTGCCGTTGCTAACAACTACAAGACTAACTGACTACAAATATACTGTTCACATAGACAGACACTGATACTCATAGACTCACAGACACCCCACCCCACCCCACCCGCCCCCTTCACACATAGGTGACAGAGCTAAGTAGTTCAAGTGATAAATGAAAAGGATAACGGCAGCGGACTTAATTGGGAATAAACTTGACCCAGCATAAAAAACTGAGAGACATAATTATGATTCAAGTCAGAAGTGGTTTAAGACATCCCGACTACGAGTGATCCACAAAATATTTGCAGAGACCCTTTTTAAAACTGATAGAAATTTAAAACAGGCTAGCGAGGAGGTGGATTTTACATGGTCGGGAAGCGCCCTTGAAAATGAAGCTAGTTTTATATAGATCGATCCTTGGTTTGGGCCGGACCGCCTATGAAAAGCTTTCTGATGTCAGTTCACTCGTTATGTTTATGTAGCGAGTGTCGACAGGCTTCGCGAGTCGCGCCCCGGCACATTCCAGCCGATTAATGTGATGACGGACACTTCCCCGACACTGTGATTGTGTTGTTTTTTTTTTTACAACACTTAACTCATTCTACCCCAGACACACCACAGCAAGATAAGGATCGACCATGATAGTTCAAGTGCGATGCCAGAATAGCTTGGCGCCTATGGGCGCCAAGCTATTCTGGCATCACCCTTGAACTATCTCGATCTGTGTCCTGCACTAGGCAATGCAGTCTTCAGAGAACAACGGCAAAATTTTGGATTTTCGGTGTCGGAGTAGAAACAGCGTGTGCATGTGTGTACTGTGGATTAGGAACAACGTGTTTTTCACGTTAATGTTGTAATTTTTATAATTATTGCTTCAAAATGAGTATGTGTGTAAAAGTGAAAAGTAGCTGGCCGTGTTAGTGACAGTGATTTGACCTAAAAGACGTTGACCCACATTTTGCACGGCCGCCGGGAAGACAAAAATTCAAAGACTGAAATGGTTGGCAGAATGCCAATGGGATGGGGAGTTCGTGGGGAAGCCGGGGACCCAGTGCGCAACGGCCGTCTGGCCGACGTCGGCCCGATGGCCTTAGCGCATTGGGGAGGGGACGCCGAGAGGGCGACGAGTCTGTTGAACGTAAGTATCAACCTTAATGAGCAGTATTAATTGTACATGAACGGCTTTCACGGATGACGAGGATGAAAATCAGTATTGCGATCAAGAATCACGATACTACTGAGAGAAAAAAAACACCAATCACGATCCACGATTTCAGGTCAAACCCCCCCCCCCCCCCCCCCCCCCCCCATTTCCACGTAGAAGTTAAAAATACAGTCGATTTTGCTTATAAGAAACTTTTGGCGTAGACAGTGAAGACTGTGAAGTTATAAGCACGATTTCGCCCACCATACTGTACAGATGAAAATTTTCCCCCGATTTATTCCGACCTCAGGCTCGTGCCTTGCTACTAAATCTTAAAAAAATCGGAAGAGCAATCCACTTTGCGTGTGCTAACGATCATAAAATCCACCAGCATTCATGACTGAAGTACTGGTTTCGTCTGCATAAGACATAGATTCTTATGAGCCTCTGCATGACGCAGGGGCTCAAGAGGATGTATGCCCTGGTGGTGGCTATCGGCATCAATCTTCGTTAATTCAAGACCAAAAAGCCCTAGCTGTCCCTGGAAAACGGATTTAAAGTGGTGTCGGCAAGAGGCAAAGCTTAAAGATCCTCATGAGCCCCCGCAACTCAGTGCGGGGGCTCGTGAGGATGTATACCTCTTGCAGCTTGGTGGCGTTCACATTTTATCGGCACTGAAGGGGTTAATATATTTTATTTCACTTAAGTTTGACCGCCGTGAGATGGCCTTACTAAACCTGTTAAAGCCTGGTGACTATTTCTTTCATATACGTCAGTATGTCTTTTGTCTTCTTCTCAAGTTAAGTTCGTCTTGCCTGTTAATGTCAGTACAAACTTGCAACACTGAACAACAAGAAGAAGACTGAAAATCGAGAAATAAAGCGGGAAACGGGAAACATTAAAAGACCTACTACCGCCGTTACCGACTGTTCAAAGATACACTTTTGTAACAGATGCCGGTTACGTGGAAACGCTACACAGAGGTCTAATTATGGTTCATTTATAATATACAGTAGAATCCTGTTCAGCACACGTCGTCATAGTCGTTATATCAAGTAACCTGACAATGACTCCACTCCGTTCTGGAAACTGAATACACAACGCTATCAGTATTTCTGTCTACCCTTGGTCCATTCACCCGTATTTGCCTTTTTTAAACTCTCCCTACTGTCTGCGCTGCCTGTAGCTCTTGATATTGGATGCGTGTTGCTAAATGGTCTTAGCTTTATTTAGGCCCCATGTCGTAGCCTTTTCACTCCTGCGGCTGAATGTCAGCACCACACATGTAAAGATCCAAAAAGAAAACTTATGTTCAAGCTAACAACCCTATATTTTGCAGACAAACAGACACACATGTTACGCATTCAAAACAACCAGCAACAACAATTTTTAACGGTTGGTTATTTTTTGGCCATTTATTTGATTTAACGTATTGGGCCGGCTGGCGACACACATTCAATATTCTGTTTTTTTTTTTTTTTGTTGGTTTTTTTTTTTTGGTTGTTTTTTTCACAAGCAGTGCCGCAGGCACTCTCTCTCTCTCTCTCTCTCTCTCTCTCTCTCTCTCTCTCTCTCTCTCTCTCTCTCTCTCTCTCTCTCTCTCTCTCTCTCACCAGTTACCGCATTCCACAGTGAAGGATGACGGGTTATCCAATTATGTTGGACTATTAAGGGCGTGACCCTTATCCTTTGACCCTTTTGGCTCAGGCGTAGCCCTTTCACGTCCGAAGACTGCTGGGGCACATGAGAATCTAAGGCGTAAAGCCAACAGAAAGGGTTTTGTCAGTGAGTTGACTCCCGGCCGGGGCCAGCTGAAACCCCACCTCCCGTGACTGAGCACTACTGTAGCGACGTCAAGTCAGTCACTTGTCAGGCAGTGGGAGATGCAGTATTGTGTAGGTAGTGCTTTACAATGAGACGATTATAAAATATGTGTTGGTCTGTCCAGAATCAAAGACCACCAAACAAATGTGACTAATTTGGCTGCGAACTGAACTGACGTTGCCCGAATAGTCACCTGTAAAATCCGACGTACACAAGAGACGATTCTATAACATGTGTCGACTATTATCCCAAGATTTCGTATCATTCTGCTAAAAGGCAGAGACCGCACTCCCCTCTTCTCGGCGGCCTATCTCTTTCACTCTTGGTGCCGCAAGGGATGAATCTCAGTCATCTGATGAGAACTTACTTGAATGGTAGTGCCTGATTGCCCAGCGCCTAAAAGCGCCAAGCTAACCATGGCTCTATAGGCTATTATATCCTTGACCTGTAAGGACCAATCCATCTCCCATAGCCTGATGGAACTGCAAGCAAGGTCCGTGACACGAAAGTGACTTGATACCGGCTGACGTAGCGTTTGAACGGGGACGACATTCTATCGTGAGGTGTATAAACCCTGGCTTTGAAAGTTTAAACGATTTAAAGGCGTACAGAAAAGCTGATTCGGCTATTATCTGGGGATTTCTTGATCATTATAAAAATAGTCTGACCTCTCTGTTCCCTCGTCGTAATGATATGACGACTTTAGGACTGGCCAAAATCGTCTGGGTTTGTGTGGGTCAAGCTGTGCGCCACCCCCCACCCCCCTCATCCCCCCCCCCCGCCCGCCCGCCCCCCTAACTGTAGTCAAATGGTCGACGTCGACCCGAGGACCTGTAACTTATTTGGTGACCCAGTAGAAAAATGCCTACGGGCCCACGACGGCCGCAGTGGCCGGCCCGAGCACTGCCACTGCGGCCGACGTGAGCCCGAGCACTGCCACTGCGGCCGACGTGAGCCCGAGCACTGCCACTGCGGCCGACGTGAGCCCGAGCACTGCCACTGCGGCCGACGTGAGCCCGAGGACCTTTGCTTTCTGAGTGTGTACTGGTACGGACCTCTCTACAGTCACACAAAAGATGGTCTCAAAAGTGAGGATTCAGGGGAACTGCCGTCAGATGGTACGGCAGAAGGTTCTACTCTGTTCCGTCTGATGTGCACAGAGACAAATGAACCTATCAATAAACATTCATTCCACTGTTACCGCATACTTTTACTTTCATGAGGATAAATATATTCTTGTTTTTACATCAGACGTAACGGATGGCATTAACTGCTTAGCAATGTTCACCTATAACTCGCTAGACTAAACTCTCCAAGAGGGCATAGCTTCTCACAAGCTCCCGCACTCTGCGCGGAAGTCATGAACTCATTCGCGGCCAGCCGCATCCGGATGCGCGGCATAAGCCGCGCATCCGGATGCGGCTTGCCGCGAATGTGGCCCTACATATAATATTAACAACAACAACAACAAAAACACTCTCCACAAAATTCACAATTTTCCACTCTAGTACTTCACACTCATTACCACACACAAAAAGTAACAAAAGCCAGGTTAGGTACAAGTCCTCATTTTCCAACATGAAAATGTGTATCTGGTCTTTCATGTCGTTTTATTTTGTTATGGATCATGAACCAGTGTGTTTTTTGTTGTTGCTTGCTGAAAGCAAAATATGTCAACCTTGACACTACAGCAGGTGGTGGTCAACCCATCTCCTGCAGCTGATACATAGTGGTTAGGTGAAGCCACAAGAACTTGGGAAAAGTGGTCTTGGGGTTGAATGGTTTAAAACAATACAGTTTTCGATATTGTTTATTATGCATGTAACACTGGTACCTGTAATTTTCTCTTTTTTTACTTTCTTTTTTCTAGTTTAATCAATAGCAGTGGTGACGTTTGATGTAACATTTTTAATGGCAAGATACTAGATTTGAAAAATTGAATCCGCAACAAAAATATTTTAAACTTGTGCTTAGCAGGATTTTTGGCTTTTCTACAACAGAGTACTATTACAATAATGTCGATGAATGTGTCGAATTTGAAAATGTGTATCTGGTCTTTGATGTCGTTTTATTCTGTTATGGATCATGAACCAGTGTGTTTTTTATTGTTGCTTGCTGAAAGCAAAATATGTATTGCACATGCACCATAATCACTGGCATTTTTGTCACACGTAGGAATAAAGTTTGAAACTAAAGAAAGACGTGTTCGGACATTTCCATTCACACAGTCCACAGATACATGTAACAGAAAGGAGGTTGTGATTCCAGTGCAGGAATAAGAATATTAACCCATGACATCCTGAGGCTGATTTTGTAAAATTTGCTTATTGTCCTATGAAGGCTACATTACAGGTTAAGAGATGGATCAACTGTTTTAGTTCAAGAGTGGTGCCAGAATAGGGTTAGAGGTTAAGGGTCGAATATTTTTTCTACCAAGAGTTTTGTGCCCCTTACCAGACCCGACCACCAGGGGCACAAAACTCTGGGCAGAAAAATATTTGATTCCCTTTGTGTGATCGTCTCAGATCAGTCGGGGGGGGGGGGGGGGGGGGGGGGGGGGAGTGTGGGGGTGTTGGCACCGGCTCAGAATGCAGACCTAAAATGTGACTGCCGAGCGGATAAAATGCAAAGATATTCCAACCAAAGAAAGAAACGCGCTTCCAGGAAGGACAAGTACGACGCAACAAGGCACTACCCTCTGGCACACTCTGATCAGGTGCTTCCGTGCTAACTTTGAGCTCTCACGGTCGATCCATTTCCCGCTAGCGTTGGTTCTGATTGAACGGGCGGTTAAAGTGGTAAGTAGGGTATTGAACTACAGCTGCCATCAGTCAAGTAGACATCCCTGTAGAAAAACGCCTTCGGGCCAACGACTTCGTGCGTGGGCCCACTGCGGCCGTCCTAGGCCCGATGACATTTTGCTTACCGGGAAGAAACCCCGCCGAGAGTTTCTAAAGCCTGCACAGTTTTAATTACGACAACAGGAACCCCAGAAAGCAAAACGATCCTCGGCCTGAGGTCGACCGCAAACTGTGAGTCGGTATTTTTAAGTTTTTTTTAAATGAGAATTCACAGCAGCTATAAGAAAAGTAATATTTTATGAAATACTGGATGTTGAGTTTAACTCATTCAACTCCGACACGCCACGGCAAGACATGAATCGAGCGTGATAGTTCAAGGGTTGTGCCAGAATAGCTTGGCGCCCATAGGCACCAATCTATTCTGGCACAACCCTTGAACTATCACGCTCGATCTGTTTCCAGAAGTGTAATACAGCCTTCAGGGGGCAACTTCAACATTTGCAGATTTCGTTCCTGGAGCAGAATGTGTCAAAGCACACGATTTTTAATTAGCTCAGACCGCAAAACATTTGACAAAACTGGAACCATTTGGCGCCACAATGCCGTATGTTATGAAGAATGTAAATGTCAGTCAGAATAAAACCGACTCTGAACATGTTGGTGACCGTTGCACAGCACACTATCAAGCAAACAAAATCCAGACCAAAAATTGGTTGTTACGTGTTGCACTATGAACACGTAAAACAACTGAAGTCCAGTGATGGTTTTCTCTCGTGTTTATTTCAGTCTAAAGAGCATTGTCTGGGGTTGGGCAAGACCAACCACAGACTACAATTCGGTCGTTCTCTCACTATTTGCTCTCTCTCTACTTTCGTCCATCTCTCTCACTCTCCTCTCACTCTCCTCTCGTTGTGTTCCACCCCACCCGGGTCTGCCCTGGGGGACTTGGGTGGGGTTAGGTATTTTTTAGTTCCCAGGGTCACCCTGGTCAGCCCCACAGGGTGGGTTTGTCTCGCTATTCTGGGGCATGTGTTTCCGTCTACCCTTTGTCCATTCACCTGTATTTGCCTTTTTAAAACTCTCCCTACTGTCTGCACTGCCTGTAGCTCTTGATATTGGATGTGTGTTGCTAAATGGTCTTAGCTTTATTTAGGCCCATGTGTTAGGTTTATTTAATGTATTTGACCGGCTGGCGACATACATTCAATGTTCTGTTTAGTTTTTTTTTTTCACAAGCAGTGCAGGCACGTCCTGAGAAAGCCTTGTTACTGTCGGGACGTTAAGCAATGTACAATCAATCAATCAATCAATCGTTGTGTTCCCTCTCCGTCTCTCTCTCTCTCTCTCTCGTTCTGTCTCTCGTTGTGTGTCGTGTTGTGTCCCCCATTATGTATATACCCTTGCCCTTATCAATCATCTTCCCACTTAGGACCGGCCCCTCGTTTAGGGCCGGTCCCGTTACGTGATTATGGCGTCCCCGCATGCCAACGGTCCCGTTAATTAGATGCCACTCGTTTCCCATATAGTAACACTTCCGGAGGGCCGGCCCGTTATCTTGATTAGCCTACCCGGCACCGGCCTCCATGTGGCGTGGGTGGGTAGTCCCCTCAGTCCCTGACTGAGTGGGCTAGCAGACGGGTGCCATCTTTGTCCAGGATTAGGACTTGATGTCAGTAGATATGTTGTTCAGTCTTTTTCACTGGTCCAGTTTTTAAGGAGCTGTGCTAACCCAGGTCTTACCACAGCAGCCTTTAGAACCAAGAAAAAGCTCAAGCTGAACGTCATCCAGTGTTATGCGCCCACTAATGACAGGGACGAGGAAGAGAAACAAGAGTTCTACGACCGACTCCAGAGTGCCTTGGACAAATGTGCGGAGCGAGACATCACCATCGTCATGGGAGATTTTAATGCCAAAATAGGGGAGGACAATACCGGATACGAAGAGGTGATGGGGAGACAGGGACTAGGCTCGGAGATGAGTGAGAACGGGGAGAGGTTTGTAGACTTTTGTGCTCTAAACCGACTTGTCATTGGAGGCAGCATCTTCCCACACAGAAGGATACACAAAGCAACTTGGGTCTCACCTGACCATACAACAGAGAACCAAATAGACCATATCTGCATTAGCAAGAAATTTAGAAGATTCCTTCAAGATGTTCGAGTTAGGAGGGGAGCAGATGTCGCCTCAGACCACCATCTGCTTACCTTAAGAATGAAGCTCAAGCTAAAGAAAAGCCGCACAGAGACAACAAGAAGACAGCACTATAATGTAGGCCTCCTGAGAGAAACTGGAGTTAGAGAAGAGTTCAAACTGGTGCTGTCCAACCGGTTTCAAGCGCTACAGGAGCTAGTAAATGAAGAGGAGGCAGTCACCACAGAGCAGCAGTGGAAGGCAGTTAGAGAGGCGCTGACCTCAACCTGCAAAGACACTGTAGGGTTCAGGAAACACCATCACAAGGACTGGCTGTCAGCACAGACCTTGAAGAAGATAGAAGTGAGGAAGCAGAAGAAAGCAGTTGTCAACAACAGTCGCACAAGAGCAGCCAAAGTAAGGGCACAGGGGGAATACTGGGAAGCCAACCGCGAGGTGAAGAGGAGTATCAGGGCAGACAAGAGGGCCTACACAGACAACCTGGCAGCAGAGGCAGAAAAGGCAGCAGGCAGCGGCAATATGAAACAGCTCTACGACATTACCAGAAGATTGTCAGGTAAGTATGGCCATACAGAAAGACCAGTAAAAGACAAAGAAGGCAAGCCTATTGCAGACAGAGCAGACCAACTCGACAGATGGGCCGAGTATTTTGAAGAGTTACTGAACAGACCTAGCCCACCCGACCCCCCAGACATCCAGCCGGCAGAGACCGACCTACCCATCAGCTGTGACGGACCCAGCCGGGAAGAGATCAGAAGAGCAGTGGCAATTTTGAAGAACGGCAAAGCAGCAGGCCCAGATGGCATCCCAGCGGAGTCTCTGAAAGCAGACCCAGAGACAACAGTGGAGATGCTGTACCCACTGTTTGGAAAGATCTGGGAAGAGGAGGTGATGCCGGCTGACTGGAAGGAGGGGTACCTAATCAAGCTTCCCAAGAAAGGCGACCTCAGCAAGTGTTCCAACTACAGAGGAATCACCTTGCTGTCAGTACCAGGAAAGGTCTTCAACAGGATCATCCTGGAGAGAATGAAGAGCTCCGTTGACCCCCAGCTGAGAGACCAGCAAGCAGGATTCAGGAAGAACCGATCATGTACAGACCAGATCGCCACTCTCCGCATCATCGTGGAACAGTCTCTGGAGTGGAGCTCCCCGCTGTACGTCAACTTTGTGGATTATGAGAAAGCATTTGACAGTGTGGACCGAGAGACTCTGTGGAAACTCCTACGACACTACGGTGTACCCATAAAGCTCGTCCGCCTGATCAAGAGCAGCTACGATGGTATGACATGTCGTGTGATCCACGAAGGGCAGTTCACCAGGGAGCTCCAGGTCAGAACTGGTGTCAGGCAGGGGTGTCTGCTGTCTCCGTTCCTCTTCCTACTGGCCATAGACTGGGTCATGAAGATGACCACAGAGCACAGACGAAGTGGAATACAGTGGACACTGTGGACACAGCTTGACGACCTCGATTTTGCAGACGACTTGGCATTACTGTCCCACACTCATCAACAAATGCAGGACAAGGCCACGAGGCTTGCTGACATCTCGTCCCAAGTGGGCCTCACCATTCACAAACAGAAAACAAAGACAATGAGGCTGAACGCAACCAGGGAGGAACCAGTCCTGCTTGCTGGCACCCCGTTGGAGGAGGTGGAGTCCTTCACCTATCTCGGGAGCATCATAGACAAAAAAGGCGGCACTGATGCAGATGTCAGAGCACAAATCGGTAAAGCCAGAGCAGCCTTTCTCCAGCTGAAAAAAGTGTGGGGTTCCAGAGAGCTGTCACAACACACCAAAGTCCGGATCTTCAACTCCAATGTAAAAGCAGTTCTCCTATATGGAGCAGAGACTTGGAGATTGACAAAAACCACAGTCAACAGAGTACAGACCTTCATGAACAGTTGCCTTAGAAGAATTTTGAAAATCCACTGGCCAGAGAAGATCAGCAACGTCAGACTCTGGGAGAGAACAGAGCAGATAACAGCAGAGAATGAAATTGGGCGAAGAAGATGGGGATGGATCGGTCACAGTCTGAGAAAGCCAGCTTCCAGTATCACTAGGCAGGCATTGTCATGGAACCCCCAGGGAAAGAGGAAAAGAGGTAGGCCGAGAAACTCCTGGCATCGAGACCTCCAAGCAGACATCAAGAGACTGGGAACCACCTGGGGTAGAATCGAAGGAGAAGCACAGGACAGGAGTTGCTGGAGGTCTCTCGTCGACGGCCTATACCCGGGTAGGGGTGACAGGCGTAAGTAAGTAAGTAAGTAAACATTACCGAGTGATCTAGACCAGTGATTTGCATGGACATCTTTTTATTACTGAAATAGTCATATTTGTTATTTTTCTTCTTATAGTGCCTTTTCACATTTTAATTGTTCGGCACTTTCTTGATCTTTTGAAGTAAAAATAATGCACCACTTTAGAGTTTATGTTCTTCTTTATGGCATACTGCTATTACTTTTCTTTTTGTTTGTCACTGTGTGTGTGTGTGTGTTTGAGAGAGATGTCTACGTCATCTGAAGTCCTTTCCTACCGCTTGATCGATCTGTTTTCCAGCGATGAGAAGGGCAGTGGGGCCAAAGATAACATGTTTGATGAAGACGTACAAATAAGCATAACGTTTTAACGGATTGCGTAAATGTTTACTGAAACTTTGCATTTGAAGACCACTCTTTCACACGAAGAGTGTCCAGATACATGATGAGCGTCCCTCGTAAGCACGTTTCTTTCTTTCTTTGGCAGTCACCTGTTTTCGTCTGAATTTTAAAATGCAAGTATACTGACGAGCAAAAGAATGCGACTGTGGGAATCGTCGGTAACACTTTATGGAAAACCGCTCCAGGATTACTTACTTACTTACGCCTGTCACCCCTACCCGGGTATAGGCCGTCGAGGAGAGACCTCCAGCAACTCCTGTCCTGTGCTTCTCCTTCGATTCTACCCCAGGTGGTTCCCAGTCTCTTGATGTCTGCTTGGAGGTCTCGATGCCAGGAGTTTCTCGGCCTACCTCTTTTCCTCTTTCCCTGGGGGTTCCATGACAATGCCTGCCTAGTGATACTGGAAGCTGGCTTTCTCAGGCTGTGCCCGATCCATCCCCATCTTCTTCGCCCAATTTCATTCTCTGCTGTTATCTGCTCTGTTCTGTCCCAGAGTCTGACGTTGCTGATCTTCTCTGGCCAGTGGATTTTCAAAATTCTTCTAAGGCAACTGTTCATGAAGGTCTTCCCACACGTGAGCATGCTTGTTGGGTTCAGTTCGCGGCGGCGCTTTGAGCCGATTTTCAATTGGGATAAAGCGCCTATTTAATGCGCTTATTATTATTATTATTATTATTATTATTATTAAGAATACACAAATCAACTTGGGTCTCACCTGACCATACAACAGAGAACCAAATAGACCATATAAAACCACTCTTACCACTTTTGACTATCACTTTATGTGTATTCATGGAGCGGTAATCAATTACTGTGCCAAGATCAAGTTGAAGCTTTTTGTAATGTGGTCATGATCAAGCAGTTTTCTCAGGTGCAAACACAGTCAGCAGTTTCTCGAGTGCAGTATAGAATAACAGTCATGGCCAGCACCTCAAGTGTTGTGTAAACAGTCATGCTGTTTCTCACAAGTGTAGTGTAAACACAGCCAGTAGTTTCTCAAGTGCATTGAATAATAACAGTCAACATTAAACACCCCCTCAGCATAAAATACAAGAAAGATCTTAACTTAAAGCTTTCTCTGTTTTCCAACAGGTTGCAAACTCATTTTAACTCTGTGTCTGTAAAGACTTCATGGTGTTTATACATAGAGTGAGTCAGGTTCGTCAGTGCTTGTAATGTTGACATAAGCACGGGCCTCTAAAGGGGTGTGTATGGCTACATTTACATTTTCATGAATACCAGTCGGGCTTGGTACATATCGTGACTGGTGGGGTGCATATGGATCTGATTTAAAGATTTTGATAACGGTTTTATAGAGCAATCTAGTCCCGACATGAAAATGTGAATAATTGCAGCTCACATGGTATATCTGAATAGAGGTGGATGTCTTTCAGACAAGCGTAGACATGAGGTGTTTGTGTATGTGATAGCTCCAGGGTTACCAGCATGGGGGGGGGGGGGGGGGGGACACAATGACTGAGTTAACCCCTTAAGTATTATTTTTGATTTTTCATAAAAATGTGTCTGTTTAAATAATAATGATTTAGGGGTAACTTCCAATGGTATTTACTCTGTGCGGGGGATATGGACAATGGAGGGTAAAAAAGATATAATTAAGGGGTTAACTCAGTCATTGTGTTAATGATGCTTTAGTCCACTCAGTATTACTATCTCTCGGTGCGACCTTTCTAGCACGCTCCGGACTAAACTTAACAAAACGAAAACGGCTCTACTCACGAACAAAAAAAAAAAAAAACGTACTAAAAAGGCACGTGAATCGTAACCGTGATAGCTCAAATAAACATCGGGTCGTTACCTACGAATAACACATGTACGCTCTCACAGGATAACACAACCACAATCGTAACATTACCCCCCCCCCCCCCCCTCTTAAGAATGAAATTTCACGAAATTTTCTTCTCAAATTTCAAAAATACGGTTGTGGTTGTGTAAAACTACACAAAAACCCTAAACAAATATAACTTCACATCAAAAATCAAATTAAAATAAACGTCTCACAGTTCCTGTAAACAGTTCTGAGCATCGAAATGTTTCATACAAATGTTCTGGACACAGAAATGTTCATTTAAAGCTGAGAACCAGTCAAAAAACTCCACCCTGCACGTGTTTTAAAAAAACTTTACAGGGCCCAGCGAGGGCCCTGTCGTGAACATTCGGCTAACTTGCAAACCGGTTTGCAACTCAGTTGACTGAGTTTTCAACTGCGTTTGTGGTGCTGGCAAAACTCCCGTGAAAAAGACAGGCCTTCTTGTTACTGGGAGTCATATTGATTTTTCGAAAATAAATTTTACTGCAGAAGAAAATGGACGAAACCCAGACGACTCCACAACCGAACCCCAGTCCAGTTTTGACACAGGTTCAAACTGTGACTAAGGCTAAAAGTCCAGGCAGGGTTGAGGCTGGAAAAAGATTAGCTGAATATAATAGGCAAAAAAAATTACAGCTTCAAACACAAACAGAAAAGACTCATGTAACTGATCCACCGTCAGGATCGTCAGGACCTGTGTCAGTACCGTCAGGGCCGTCATTCCCTCATCAAAGTGAGAGACAAACAACCCAGTCTAACCCCGACCCTGACCCTGACCCCGAACCTCAAACAACAAAATATATAGTTGCCGGATTTGTTGTCGGATTTGGTTACGTAGGTTATCAATTATACAAAAAATACAAACCACAGACTCATACAGTGACCAAAAAATCAGACACTCCAAAAACAAAACCAGAAGTCACCACATTACCAGTTACATCCAAAGCCGTTGACCCATTTTATATGCAGTAAATAAAAATATTATTTTAATTTTTCTTGCCTTAGAAAATGAATGACTCAAAGAACATGATGAACCTTGTGTATCACTCTGCCGTAATCAGTGGATTAGCAGTAGCTTATTCTATGCTGGGGAAAAGTCTACTCAAAATGAAATCAGCAGACCTGAGTAGATTAGATTTTGAAGACAGTGCTAAGCTAATTGTAGTTGTCACAGCATCAATTGCGACAAAAGATTTTCTTGTCAAGCAAGGAATTATTCCTGAAAATGTTTCTATGTAAATAAAAATAATATGGCGACGATAGCTATTATGGTTGGAGGTGCGATGGTTAATGCATTGGCTTTCAGTGGCTCTAATTATCTCTTTTCTAAAATGGGTAGAGAAGAATCTGCAGAAGAAATGAAACGTCACAATGAAGCGTCAGAAAAACTTGCTCAAGCCCAGCAGGATTATGAAAAGAATAGAATTGAAAAACTTGATTTCATCAATGAAAAACTCAGGCTTGAAGGTCACGCACAACATATGTTTTCAAATACAGACGAAGCAATCAGGGAATATTTTCTTGTCACAGGTGAAGACATGTCTATCCCAAAACCGAAACTAAGTGACTATTACAAACCAAGCACACAACAAAGAAACGGGGAGATAATCTTTGTTCTAGTGGGAATGACATTTGTTTATTTTACAGGAGTTTTCATTGCTAGAAAAAATGGCAGCCGAAAATAAACTATCAAAAATATATTACTCTCCATCAGGCTATTGGAAAGGACAAAGAGCTATTGAAAAATTACATGCCGCTGTGGGCGGAGATATAACACTCAATCAAGTCAAGCAATGGTTACAGAGACAGGCAATTTGGCAGATATATCTCCCTGCTCCAAGAAAGATAACAAGACCTCATTTTGAGAACACAACACCAAATGACACACATCAAATGGACCTCCTGTTTTTACCACATGACACAATAAGAAAGAAATGATACAAGTATGCACTGACTGTTGTAGACATTGCTTCAAGGTATAAAGACGCTGAACCCGTATCTGACAAAACAGCCAGTACAGTTGCTACTGCTTTATCAAAGATATATAGTCGAGGCCCTTTAAGATACCCCAGACTAGTGCAAGTTGATGATGGATCTGAATTTAAGGGCGCAGTTAATCAGTTATTTGCTAAGCATGGTGTACTGGTCAGACGAGGCATTCCAGGTGTGCACAGATCACAGGCAATTGTAGAGAACTTTAACAAGCAATTATCAGAAAGACTTTTCAGTTACCAGTATTCTAAGGAACTCATGCATGACACCCGTAACACTGAGTGGGTTAAGCGATTACCACATGTGATAAAAGCAATGAACAATGAAGGACATCCTAAGCCTGCTGATGCTATTAAATTGAAAACAATTACAGAGCCAAAAACAGGACCAACCCCAACCCCCGCACCGCTTGCGCCAGACACAAGTTTATTTACCAAACAGGTGAGATATTGATATCAACCAGGTGAAGCTGAAAATGACGTAAAGCGCAGGGCAACAGACCCCATCTGGTCAACGTCCGTTCATAATATAAAAAAAATAATTCCTGGTCCAGACGCAACAATATATATTATCTGTATGACCCTGCGCCACAGAGGGCATTTGTCAGAGAAGAATTACAGATTATTCCCTCAGACACCGTTACTCATTTCAGTAACTAACTCATCGATTAATTCATCAACCAGTTCATCACAAATGTCTTCAGATAACTTGAGTCTGTAATGACCATGTGCATAAGCTTTTTCCTTGGTGTGAAACACTCTTTTCGTGTCTCCAACTGCAAGTGATTTCTTATGTGTTTGGATCATTTCAAGATTATGTTTATTTGATCTCAGTGACTTGTTTGGATAATCAGGCATCAATGCACCGTCTAACACTTGCTTGTAATGTTCATGACGTATGTCTTTATTTTTTATTGCTGTTTTTTTAATTCCTTTGGCTTTGGACTGACTTCCCTTTTGGTGCAGTATAGAATACATTTTTGCTCTCAGTCCAACGTACTCAACTATTGGCACACCATTTAGTTCATCTTTAAACTTCCCAGGCACTTTCTTGTTTTGTGTGCTGAACAGTGGATGGTCTTTAGGATAATCAGATGTGTCATACATGTGTAACTCTGTTTTCATGTCTTCATAAAAGTCTTCAGTACACACATCAATGATCATAGAGTCAGTGTCAGTGTATAACAATCGACACTCAGGATACTTTGGTTTGAAGTAATCATAATAAAATTCAAGCATCAACAACTCAAGAATTGCCATACCGATGAATACTGGCTTGTCCAGTTTGACAATCTTTTTTTTGAGTGACACAGCATACAATGATGAATGAAACTCTTTGTACCCCGTGTACTGAGGCTTACCTGTAAGTTTAATTGCGCCCAATTCAGTTGTGACAAGCCTCACATCTTTGCGGTGATGAGGATTTTCCATCGTCTTGCCAAAACAGGCATTGTTCATAAGCTTAAAGAAGTCTTTGTCAAATGCAGTGTTGCCGTCTCTGGCACAAAGGGTTGTGTTCTTCATTATGTAATCTTTCATGAAAGCACTCTGATCAAATTGAATACCTCTGTGAACTTTCTTTAGTACTAACCCGTGTCTGATGTAAAACTGTAGCAAGCGGTAGTGACAAACGTATTTGAATTTATCATTCAGATTAGGCACAAGTTTAGTGTCTTCTTTTTTCCCTGTCAAACTCATTTTCTCAACAGCCAACGGATAATCATTGTGGTAATCGTGTAGATGGTGTGGGTACTCCAGGTCGACTTCAAAGATCCAACCCTTCGCGTCGTTTCAGTCAAGATTCATAATATTGTTTGTTAACCCTCACTCTGTTACATCATACTGTGACAAATCATGCAGACAAAAGTTTTTCAAGGGCAATAACTCACACATCGCCCAGCCATACAAATTGTTAGCGTCTACATAGGTAATGAATGACCTTGACCTTGAGGGGTCAAAGTCAAGGTCACCATGACTGTCCAGATATTTATTGTTGGCTCTGGCATAATTGTTCGCTGCAATACTAATGCCTCCCCTCAATCCACGTTCCATCATTTCACCCATCGTACGATCAGACAACAGGTCTATAAATATCTTACTAGATTTCAAAAATGCATCCCATGTCATGCCAGGACTAGTTATGTAACAAGCAGGGTCAAGCTTGTAGTGTAACAACCCCTTTTCACGGTAACTTTCAAATACGTCTGCTAGCAAACAAACGTCAGCTTTCAAGTACTGGTCATGATAGTCACCAATTGTCTGACACCCTAACTTATCCCACGCATCAAGAGCGTGCTGGTAATCAGAGTCAGAAATACCTTTACCATTAAGTGTAGAATAAAATTTCTCTTTTGGTGGCAGTCTTGTTTCTTCAAACACAACCCAGTGATCAATGTACTCATATGGATAGACACCTTTCTTAATCAAGTCTGGTTCAAAATATTTACTCGTTATTGGATACTCGGTCAGTCCTTCTGCAAGACTAGCCAATCCTAAAGACAAATGTTGCATGGAGTCATAAAATGCTAATTTATCTAACCTAAAAGTCAAGTATTTCTAAGTTGTCTGTGCAATACAACTTATGTTTTTGTACGACTCATCCACAGCCTGCATGATAATGTGTGAATCATATCCTTTGAGATTGTGGAAAAAGATTGGTAACTTATATGTCTTAGGATCTGTTTTTAATTTCAAGTTACAATCACCATGTGCAGCACCCCTGTAACGCCCAGTTATGTGATCATGGTCACGAACTTTGTCACCACCTAAAGGCTGTTCACAAATCCAACACATCTCAACTGTATCAAATTTTAATTTGTCTTCTTCTGTCATCATCAAAGGCATCTGGCTTGTTGTGAGATACTGTACTACCTGACTATACAGATGTCTCATTTCTGTTAAAAACAAACATGCTGCATTTTCACCTCTGTAGATAACAGGTTCTGAATGAAGACCGTCTGACCTAACAATAATGTATCCAAAAGAACACACCACTTGGTCACTCAACTTTATAGTCTTTGGTAATGACTCTGGAACATGACCTTCATACGGAACAACCAGTGATTCAAAATCTGCATACACTACAAACGGCAGCTTTTGCTGATTCCCATAGTTCTTAAAATACACTTGACTACCAGGCTCTGGATACTTAAGTACAGTTTGTATATCATCAGCTGACCTACAATGCAGGACGTGTTTATGTGCCACTGCAATAGAAGAAAACCTCTGTAAACATCTATTACAAAATTCCTGTTTGCCCTTGTGTTTTGTTGTATGATTATGAATTAGACGTGACATGTTCCTAATAATTGTGTAGTGAAAGTTATTGTCATCTCCGATTAGCAACATGTCAACATGCTTATCTTCTGACTGACCATAGGTTGGTGCCAGTGGGGACACTCTAATTGGCTGTAACTTGTTCTCAGATTCATTATCCCACACATACACATTTACAAATATACCAGGATTTAGTTTTTCAAACAAATCTATGTCCTCTATTTTAACAGGGAACTCAATGCCACTAAAATCGAGTTCCTTTACAAATTTGGTGTAGTTAGAAACACGTTCAGGTTTTATTTTTACAAAGTGTAGTTTAGCAAGCACACACCACATGAAACAATAGTTGTCATTGTTCTGTATGTTGACGACAGCCTTTTTGTTTACTACTTCTGTTGGCAGTGGCAACCATGCTTTACCTAATATAGGATGATACCTAGACTGCTTTAGTTGCAGTTCATGTACATGTCCTTCGTGCCAGCCAGACCCCTTCATTCTTGCACTGTCAATCGCCTGGAGAAAGTCTGGTAATAGTCTGTCTCTAAACACGTTCTCCAATTCTCTTCTTGTGTTAACAGTGTGTTGTCTTGTTGATATATACGATACAATTATCTCACCCCCCATTCTAGTGAATTCGATTTTCGCAACAATCTGAATCTTAACACTGCCTGTCAGAAGATTTTGTTGTA
>BTPG01000009.1:778425-803425 GCA_036245525.1 Semisulcospira habei | reverse complement strand
CCACACCCTCCCCTCAGTCCACCTTCCTTTCACCATGGGCTGCTAGCTCTATGCTGGCACTTCATGTGTAGCATACCACCACCCCTTCCCTCCACCACCACTGCCCCCCTCCTCTACCCCACCACCACCACCATGGGCCCTATCACCCGATCTGCCGCAAATGCCAAGCACGCCATGGACACTTCCATTGAGAAAATTCGCCATACAATGGATCCTATTCAAAAGACTTTCACTAGCGATAAACTCCCGCTATGGAGATGCATACTCTACACACGGTACGTCGCAGGGTGTCCAGCAACCATTACCGCCGACTGGTTCGACTACGAGCAAACCAGCAATCAGCCCAGCATCATCACCCTCCCCACTCCACTGTGCAACCCTTCCCCTCCTAATCTCTACAAGACATTTCTCCAACTCTACCTCGAATCGAGCAAGCTCATCACTATCACCCTCTACCATACTACAGGCACTGTGCTTGTGCAGGGGACCGCATGCCGACAGTGGGTGGATGAGGAGTTTGACAAGATGAAAACAATAGTGAGCACAATGTCTGACGAGATAACTACGCCTGCCATTGAACCCCCGATATCTAAATCCTCATCCGAACACCCACTGAGTACCCCGTCAATACCTGCCATTGAACCCCCCTCATCTGACTCCTCAATTTCACCCTCCCAGTCTCCACTCGCATCTCAGCCCGGCCATCCAATCTTAAACGCTGTAATCGCCACTAGCACTCCCCCCTTCTTCACCCCTCCCTTTTCTGGCGATTCTTCTGGTCCCCGACACATATCGAAATCGGAACCCCTCATTGACACGATGACGTCATGTGTCAATCATCATTTCTTGGCCATCAAGTCAACAGATGAGAGGGGCGTGACGATGTGCAGTGAAGCACACCCCAGCCCCCCGGGCACTGCTACCTCCTGTGCCCCGCGCTGCAACCACACCACAGCTGCCTTTGGGCATAATCCCCCAACGCCCTACCCTCCGTCTCAAACACTCGTGCCTGTGACTAACATATCTGCAACCAGCATCGAACCAGCCAACCATGAAGGCGTCAGCGCCCTGATTTCTCTCCCCTGCCAAGCTAGCGAACTCGCCCAGGGCGTGCCCTCAGCTGAGGTTAACACAGTTGTAGTGGACACACCCAACACACAGAATACTACTTCACCGTCGTCAACCTCACTCGTTCCTGTATCTGACAGCACGGCCATGAGACTGATCATCGCTCTGCAGCACCAACTAGCAGAGTCTTCAGCCACCATCACCACTCTCCACTCAGAGCTTCGCCAGTGCCGTGCTGAGCTGCAGGGAGTCAAGAATGAGTTTGCTGACCTCAAACAGGGTTACGACACCTTGACCTCACTTGTCCTGGACAGCGAGGTGAAGGCCAAGAATGAGATCAAGGCTGTGGAAACGAGTGTGAGGGAAAACATCGATAAAACTGCAGAGGCGCTGAGAAAGAGTCAAACAACGCTCAGTGAGAAAATCAGCAGCTTGTTTCCTCTAGAGACTCTCACGCTGGGAAATTAGAGGAAATCTGCAAGCGACTAGATACGTGGACCCCATCACAAAAAAAGAGTGTGAGAGTCAGTACGACAGAACATTCACCCACCAATCTTTCTTCGCAAAATAAACCTCCTTCTCCGCCAGCATCCGGTACTACGCCTCAACCACATGGGTTCCACTCTAACAATATCAGCGTAGGGCCAACTATTCCTGTTACTAACAGGTACCAAGCGTTAAACCCGGAGCAAGAACTTGACTCTCCTGGTTGTTCACCCATCCCCAAGAACAACGACGGAAGACCTGCCAGTCGACGCGACAATGAAAACCTGGCACCGCTGGAGAGACTCCGCGCCATGAAAATTCGCCCTGAGGTCAACACTCTTCTCATCGGGGACTCAGTCACTAAATACATCGATGAGAAGAGAATGTCTACTCATGAGTCAATCATGCAAAACTTGTCGGTGTCTGATCTCAGGGTGGATCATCTGACGCAGTGGCTGAACACACAGCCCCACAACCCCAACATCCGTACCGTCACCGTTCACATTGGCATCAACAGCTGCTGGCATGGGCCTATTAGCCAGCAGACCTGGCTGAAGCTGTGCCGCATGCTGGTAGTGTGTTTCCCCAAAGCCAGACTGCAGATGTCCACCCTCCTCCCAACTCGCGGCCGCTACCACCCTCTCCACAAACCTGCCTACGAGTCAAACAAAGCCCTGCAGGCAGTCTGCAAACAGGAAAAGATCACGCTGATCGACCACACTTCATCTTTCCTGTCCACTAGAGGCGCTCCAAAGCAGGCTATGTACTTTGACAAACTGCACCCTAGCGAGCATGGCGTGCATGCGCTGGAGTGGAATATGAACCGTTTCGTCAGATCGCACTTGTCTTCAGGTGAGGAATCTCAGGATACGAGGCGTTACGATCACCGGGCCGTAAATCGTCGTCGTCGCTCCGAGTCACCGTCAGCAGGAGGAGGCGAAGAGAATCGCCCTCGCCACTCAGCCGCGCGCGGTCACGCCATCAGGCCACCACCTAACACCCGTAACGACTCGCAATTTCCTCCACTGCAGCCGATCAGCTCTCCGACCATGTTGGCACCCAGAAACAGAGGGTGGGAGAAAAGCGGCTTAGCCGCCCCGTCCTCTCCTTTCGACAACATTCAAGCTCTGAGTGTCAGCATCGCACAGGCGATTGCGCAATTCTACTGTTAACAGTAACCGGTTTTGTCGAGCTCACGAAGGAGAAGTAGCCTCCGTCAGCCAGCCTGTTCAGTTAGCAGGAGGAATACATTATCATGAGTCCCTGCGGATGAAGGAGCTCGTGACAATGTATGTCTCTTGTTGGAAATGGATTATGGGACATAATTAGTTCGCGGACCGTCTTCAATCATTTCAACTTTTGTCACCGTCACCCGTCATTATGTGACCCTTTATTGCATTTTCGTCCAGCTTTATTTTACCTATTTTGGACGGACCCATTGACTCCTGATAGTGCGGGGGCGGCGCCCAATAGCGTGGTGCCTAAAATGCCAGGCTATTCTTAAGCTGTCACGGTTTATATGTTTCCTTTAATGTCATATGGTCCATAGATCATAACTACTGTTCTTGGGTATTTTAGCCTCAGGGCTCAATGAGTCAATCAACGTGGTGAAATACTATTCCTGATTTTGTGGTGAGATAATATTCTTGATGTGGTAGTTGCTACACATGTAGCCAGTCTAAGCTTGTGCATTACGTTATTTTGTTTGCAGACAACGGACTGTACTCTTTCTTATTATGAGGTTTGTGTCTTATTATTATAGTTTTGTGGATTTCTGCATCATCTCAGTGACAATCCAACGCCGGATAACTGTGCCTGAGTGTGTTGCGCAATGTTTTCTCTGACCAGCACTTTAGTGAAATTTGGACAGTTGTACTTTCACATTGATGCTTCATAATTAAGCCGCACGCTGTGTGGACCGCGATCGTATGTACTGTGGGAGGGACTTGTACTAAGCTATAAAAGTACTATACGGACAGCCTCAGCAACCACACGCAATATTCTCTTTCTGCTCATAAAGACTGGACGGTTGTGCCCCAGCGCTGACGGTAACCCATGGAGCTGCCCTTGATGCCACATCTTTGACCTCCTCCGGGCCGGAGCCTGTTGAGGGAGACACATCTTCCAGTGACGATAACTCTACCCAGGATGGTTGCGCTGCTCACGCACCTGTTTTGGTCGTTGGAGCTGCCCGTCCTCTGCCATTGTCCAAAGTTGAGGATGGTGTTGCCGTTAGCGTGCCTACGTCGGATGTTGCCGCCGCCCCATCTCTTCCTTCATCCGGAAAGGTGACCTCCGATGCTTACGGAGAGATTGGTGTTGCCGCTTGCGCACCCACATTGGACCTTAGCGGCACCCCTCCTTCGACTTCCGTTTTACATGACGTTGAGGCCACTTGCACTCCGTTGCTTACTACGACACAAGACCCCTCTAGTACTTTGTCTGACGCTGTAACCACTACGCACCTCCACTGCGCCTTAGTCGGTACTACTACACCTCACAGGAATCTAGTGCAGTGCATTCCTGAAGATTTAACTCTGACAAACGATGAAAGAGCTGTCCTCTCCAGAGGTTTAAAGTTTGTTCCGAGACAGCCTACTATAAACAAATACGAACTCATCAGAGATCTCCAGATTTTCTATAGGTCTCTTCGATGGATGGCTGTCCTGGGCCATCGACCACGAACTCAGAAGGTTGGTGACATCTTCGTTGATCGTTTTGCCACGCCTGTCCGCAGAGAACCACCTCATGGTAAACTTCCTGAACTTGAATGCTACATTAAGAAAACCATGTCTGACATTGGAAAACTCAAGTTCAATTCCATTCCTCGCTCCAATCTTACAAAAGCTGAACTCGACGCTCTCACTAATCTTCGTAACAGAAGCGACATCGTCATCAAACCAGCCGATAAAGGTGGCGCCGTCGTTGTATGGGACAGGGATCTGTACATCAAAGAGGCCTACAGACAGTTAGAGAACCCAGAACACTACCAACACCTTGACGAAAGCTCCCTCCAAGCTGCCCAAAAGCGCATCTCCAAGACAGTCAAAGAGATGATTCTTCAAGGCGAGCTTCCTTCAACAGCTAATCTCCTCATCAAAAAGCGGCCTAAGCAACCTAACTTTTACCTTCTCCCCAAAATTCACAAACTCAACAATCCCGGCCGCCCCATAGTGTCAGCTTGCAGCTGTCCCACAGAACACATCTCCGAATACCTGGACATCATCTTCCAACCCTTTGTCCAGTCTCTACCTACCTACATTAAAGACACCAACCATGCTCTAGAGATCATAGACCAAGTCAACCAGAAACAACTTTTCAAACCTGAACTGTTGTTTACACTTGATGTCACTTCACTATATACTGTCATACCGCACAATGACGGCCTCAATGCACTTTCGTACTTCCTCAACCAAAGAAGTCATAAACAACCTCCTACTCATACTCTTATACGTCTGGCTGAATTGGTTCTCTCTCTTAACAGTTTCTCCTTTGATGGCGTCACCTTCGCTCAGTGCAGTGGCGTAGCGATGGGCACTAAAATGGGACCCAGCTATGCCTGCCTCTTCATGGGTTTCCTTGAGAACCAAATACTTCAGACATACACCGGGCCTGTCCCTGAGATGTATAAACGCTACATCGATGATGGTATCGGAGCTACACACATGACCCACGCTGCACTTTTAGACTTCATTCACTTCGTGCAGGATTTCCACCCATCCATCAAGTTCACATACAATATATCAGCTACTTCCGTCGACTTTCTGGACATGAGCATCAGTATTGACTGCGGAATGTTGAAAACTTCAATACATTACAAGCCTACCGATTCACATTCATACCTCGACTACCGCTCTTCGCACAACCCCAAATGTAAGAATAGCATCCCATTTTCTCAGTTTCTTCGGCTTAAAAGAATCTGTTCCGAAAAATCAGATTTTGATGTTCAATCCAAAGAAATGGCTGGATTTTTCATCGACAGACATTACCCACATACTGTTGTTCAAGGTTCTCTCCAAACAGTACAAAAACTTAGTCGCGCGAGTATACTGCAGACTAAGCCTACCGCTGAGAGTGACAGGCCCATCGTAACCATGGTTTACCATCCGCACACCAATCCGGTTCGTAAAATACTTCTTTCTAACTGGGGTCTCTTGTCATCCAGTAAAGAGTCCGCTGCTATCTTTTCTGAACCTCCGTTGGTGGCTTTCAAGAGGGATATTAATTTACGAGACATGCTTGTTCGCTCTACTCTTAAGCCTCGTTCTACCACCAGACCCTCCGGCTCCACACCGTGCAATGTTCCAAATTGCAAGACATGTCCTTTTATTTGCCCTTCTACAGTGGTGAATGGTCCACGCTACAACTTCAACATAGACAGATACTTCACATGTCAAACCACCAACGTGATTTATGTCATCTCCTGTGTGAAATGCGGCCAACTCTATGTTGGAGAGACGGAAAGAACCATCAACGACCGTTTTAAAGAACATCTTCAGTCGGTCAAGTACCATTACAATAGACCGGTCGGGCGACATTTCAACCAGGCCGATCACTCCGTCTCGGACATTCGTGTTAAAGGCCTCTGGCTTATGCAAACCAGTAATGTCTGGGAAAGGAAAGACCGAGAAAAATTTTTGATTAATAAACTGGGCACTGTGGCGCCACTCGGGATGAATATGAAAGATTAACTTTTTGGACCTTACCTGTGTCTTCTGCTAACTGTCATTTACCTTACCGAGTCGCTTCTGTATGACTACTCACTAACCAGATAGGTGCGGCTGGCGCTGATTGATATGTACTTTGTGCCTCCCATGGGGACTTTTCCAGCGCTGGCCTTACGTTAAGTTGGATCCCTTGCCCTTCCCTGTCGGGCGCTTGGTCGCCGGTCCTTGGATTTATGCGCGGGTGTGGGGGGCGATCATGTGCATTCCCTTGGGGCTGTATGTGGTCGTCTTGTTCGCGTGCCTGTGCGTTCGTCCGTGGGCTGGAGGGTGCCTGTTGGGTGGGGCTGGTGGCTCTGTTTGTTTGCCTTCCCCCCCCCCTCCCTTTTTGTTTTCTCTCTCTCTCTCTCTCTCTCTCTCTCTCTCTCTCTCTCTCTCTCTCTCTCTCTCTCTCTCTCCCCCCCCTTTCTCTCTCTCTCTTCCCTTTCCTCCTCCCCTTCCCCCGCCCCTTTTGTCTTTCTCTCCCCCCACACCGTTTTTTTTTTTTTTTTTTTTTTTTTTTTTATTTTTTTTATTTTGAGTTACCCTTGAAGATGGTTTCACAACTACCTACTCTCCTCTTATACCATTATTCTCTTACTGAATTTGATTATTTGCTTTGTTTCATCGATATTCCTTGTTGTGTACCATGCTAAATGCTGGGGTTTTTTTCCCGGGGTCCTCCCGTTTTTCCCCGAGGTAGTCCTCAACTCGATGGTGATATAAGGTTTGCCTTCGGGTTGGTGTTTAGCTGGCTTTGTGTATTAGACACTCAGCCTACTTCGTGCCCAAGGGTACTCCCCGTTCGTTCTCTCTCTCTCTCTCTCTCTCTCTCTCTTGCTCATAAAAGGTGTTTACTCTCATTTTGAAAACGTTTTCGCCGACTGAATACTGGTTCTACTTCTTCTACTGCAACATCATAATTTTTGTTCTTCTTAAAATTATAGTTCTTCCTCAGTACTTCTAAGCCTAATCTTTGTTTGCTTTTATTCAATATTATTGTCGCTTTCATTGTTTGGTTTTATTATTATTTGTGTTTGTGTACTGATTACTACATATGAATAGCTGTATTACGTTAAGTGTACTTATTGTTACTCTCATTTTCGCCACCTTCGTTTCTTTCTCATCTGTCACGATGAATCAAGCAGACGTGAAAGTAGAAGATCTCCGCATTGGGCATTTAAATGTATACCATCTATATGCCAAACTTGCTGATATTTCCGTTTACCTGAATGACTCAAACCCATTTCATATTTTTGGATTTTCTGAGACACGTCTTGGTTCTAATGTATCTGATGAATCAATTCAGGTTCCTGGCTTTTCTGTCCTGAGACGTGATCCAACGGCCCACGGACAGACAGGATTAGCTGCTTATATTCACACGTCTGTTCAAGCTCTTACACGTAGACGACATGACTTAGAAACTGAGCAAATTGAGTGTATGTGGCTTGAGCTGAAAGCCCCCCAATCACCATCATTTCTTATCGGTTTTCTGTACCGCAACCCTGCTGCAAACTTTGAGTGGTACGATAATTTTCTTAGTATGTTTGATAAAGCCTGTAAACCTAATTCTAATGTCATACCTATGGGAGATTTTAACATAGACATGTTAAAGTCTCATCATGCATGGGACTCTACGATGACGTTGCTGGGTCTTAAACAGTTAGTCACTTCGCCGACACGAATAACACCAACAACATCTACACTCATAGACCACATCTATGCCACAAAGCCGGAGTCTGTTCATAATGTGTCTGTCCGTAACCTTGGCATCAGTGATCACTTTCCCATCAGCTGTACGTGGTCCACTAAGTTCCCAAAAGCAAAGAAAGGATGTCATACATATATCACCTATCGTTCTTTTAAAAAATTTAGTGAGAGCGACTTTTTATCTGACCTTAATAACGCACCTTTTGAGGAAGTGCTTAGTGAAACTGACCCTGACAGCGCTCTGTCTGTCTGGTATAGCATTTTTCTTACTATTTTAAATAAACACGCGCCTGTGCGGCGGAGGCGAGTCAAACACGCTTCACTCCCGCCGTGGCTGACTCAAGACATCATTCAGGCCATGAGGGTGAGAGATGATCTGAGAAAACAGAATTTTTTTGCTGAATTTAAACACGTGAGCGCAATCGTGTCAAATGTTTAGTGCGGCAGGCTAAAAAAATCTTTTATTGATCGTTTGATTAAACAAGACAAAGATATGTCCATGCTCTGGCGCGCTTTGGCCGTAGTGAATGGAGGCAAGAGTAGGAAATCCCCTGTAATCCCAACTACCCTGACTGCCGATAATTTTAATGATCATTTCCTTTCAATTGCCGAGTCCCTGGTCCCCTCTAAAACAAATTCTCGGCCTTATACCTGTCCTGACACCCTGATTGATTTCTGTAGAACGCGAACTGCGAGATTTCATCCTTTTGCTATTCCACCTCTGGCAGTTCACGAGGTTGGTAAGACAATAAGTTCCATGAAGAATAAAAAATCTTCCGGGCCAGATGAAATAAGCCCCAAAATACTGAAACTATCACTTCCCTATGTTGTAGAAACAATAACTTATGTCTACAATTTATGCATACAGAAAAATATTTTCCCAAAAGAACTAAAAAAAGCTAAAGTTATTCCCCTACCTAAAACAAAAGATCTGTCCGATGTTAACAATTATCGCCCCATTTCACTTTTGTCTGTCTTAAGTAAACCCATTGAACGACACATTCATAAGCATCTGTTAGAATACCTGGGAAAACGCAAATTAATCCACCCCCTCCAGTCAGGTTTTCGCCCGAAGCATAGTTGTCATACAGCCTTATCGCGACTTACTGACACGTGGCTACGTTCAATGAACAAAGGCGAATTCACAGGTGCTGTTTTCATAGACCTTCGGAAAGCTTTCGACATGGTAGATCATGAAATTCTCCTTTCCAAGCTCAGTATATATCTGGATGGTTCATATTCAAGTAACTGTTTTCATACATCAGACGGCGGTTCTCAGGCATCTATTCATTCCTTTAAAACAACCTCGTTTTTCGCTTCCTATCTTACAGACAGACAGCAGCGCGTGATAGCCAATGGATCTTACTCTTCAAGTGGTTTAGTAACAAGAGGAGTGCCCCAGGGCTCTGTCCTGGGACCTCTTCTCTTTTGCATATTTATCAATGACCTGCCACTACATTTCACGAATGACAGAATTGAATGTGACTTGTTTGCCGATGACGCAACAATCCACACCCCCGATAAGTGTCTTGAGTCTTTAAATGGTCGTTTGCAACAGGGACTGAGTGAAATTTCCAAATGGTGTGAAAATAATGCAATGATCCTTAATCCCACCAAAACCGAATGTATGACGATAGCAACCCGTCAGAAGCATCAGCTCAAGCCACTTTCGCTTAGCCTGGAAATCCAAGACCACACCATTACACAAGTAACTGAACATCGCCTACTTGGAGTTATTGTTGATAACCAGATGAAATGGCAATCTCACATCAATGCTGTCTGTAAAACTGTGTCCAGAAATGTGTTTATGCTGTCTAAGCTAAAATATCTCATTGATGTCGACACTCGCAAACTATTTTACAATGCCCATGTCAAATCCCACATCGATTATGCCTCCACGACATGGGACGGCAGTGGTGACATACACATGAAGAGGCTTAACTCCTTACATCGCAGGGCAGTGAAGCAGATTCTGCCTGATCCAGCTCTTTCTACTGACCAAAAATTTGAAAAACTAAAAATGCTTCCTCTTGACAAGCACCATCTCTTTAACAAAGGGGTAGTCATGTATAAAATCTGGAATGAAATCCACCCAGAATACTTGTGTAAGCTCTGCACCAAGGTAGCTTCAGGCTATTCAACATCAAGGCGAAACTTCATCACACCACGCCCGAGGATAGATTTATTTAAAACCACCCTTGCTTTCTCGGGCGCCTCGTTTTGGAATAAACTGCCAGCGCACATAACACACACTGGTTCACTCCCCTCTTTCAAGGAAAGCCTCTTCAAGTACCTGCTATCTAACAGCTCATTCACTGGTTCGGGTATCTCCGCCATCGCCTAAAGCCTTGATATTAACCTCCGCGCGCACGTGCGTGTATGGGGGTGTGTGCTCGCGCGCGCGTGCGTGTGTATGTGTGTGTGTGTGTGTGTGTGTGTGTGTGTGTGTGTGTGTGTGTGTGTGTGTGTGTGTGTGTGTGTGTGTGTGAGCATGCGGCGCGAGCGTGCGCGCGTGTTTGATTTCAGTGAAAGAAGGAATTTTAAAAACTATTTTTTTTTCCCCCCGTTCACATTGTTAGTAATCATAATTGGTGCCCTCCATTTTGCCTTATCCATCTCTTTTTGAACGACTTGATATTATGTGCACTTTTAGAGAGAGAGAGAGAGAGAGAGAGAGAGAGAGAGAGAGAGAGAGAGAGAGAGAGAGAGAGGGAGAGAGAGAGAGAAATAAAATGAAATGAAACTTTATTGAAATGAAACTTTATTTCTGAACGGAAGAAGCAGTTAGCACATGTGCCATTTTTCACGCATGCCGTTGCTAAACTACAAAGGTACAAATCTGCTAAAGGTACAAAGCTACTAAGATACAAAAGTACAAAGCTACTAACATGAAAGTGCACATAATATAACAAGTCGTTCAAAAAGAGATGGATAAGGCAAAATGGAGGGCACCAATTATGATTACTAACAATGTGAACGAAGAAAAAAAAAAAAAAAAAAAAAAAGATAGTCTTTAAAATTCCTTTTTTCACTGAAATCAAACACGCGCGCACGCTCGCGCCGCATGCTCTCACACCCACACACACACACACACACACACACACACACACACACACACACACACACACACACACACACACACGCACGCACGCACGCGCGCGTGCACACACACCCATATACACGCACGTGCGCGCGGAGGTTAATATCAAGGCTTTAGGCGATGGAGATACCCGAACCAGTGAATGAGCTGTTAGATAGCAGGTACTTGAAGAGGCTTTCCTTGAAAGAGGGGAGTGAACCAGTGTGTGTTATGTGCGCTGGCAGTTTATTCCAAAACGAGGCGCCCGAGAAAGCAAGGGTAGTTTTAAATAAATCTATCCTCGGGCGTGGTGTGACGAAGTTTCGCCTTGATGTTGAATAGCCTGAAGCTACCTTGGTGAAGAGATTACATAAGTATTCTGGGTGGATTTCATTCCAGATTTTATACATGACTACCCCTTTGTTAAAGAGATGGTGCTTGTCAAGAGGAAGCATTTTTAGTTTTTCAAATTTTTGGTCGGTAGAAAGAGCTGGATCAGGCAGGATCTGCTTCACTGCCCTGCGATGCAAGGAGTTAAGCCTCTTCATGTGTATGTCACCACTGCCGTCCCATGTCGTGGAGGCATAATCGATGTGGGATTTGACATGGGCATTGTAAAATAGTTTGCAAGTGTCGACATCAATAAGATATTTTAGCTCATAATAATAATAATAAGCGCATTAAATAGGCGCTTTATCCCAATTGAAAATCGGCTCAAAGCGCCGCCGCGAACTGAACCCAACAAGCACGCTCACGTGAATCACGCGCATTCACTCACACACTGTACATAAACACAGAACATTGACGTGGTGCTAAGGGCAAGCTCAAGCGAGCTACTGTAGTTTTTGGAAATTCAAAGTCGTTTGTATTTGAAATTTTATTAAGTGGGCTAAAACTGATACCAAAGTCGTGGGGGAGGAAGAGCCGGAGTACCCGGAGAAAGAACCCCCGACGGTCCGCCCGAATTAACGGTGACACTTACTAGAGGAGAAAAATCCGACGCCGGAACCCGTAATCGAACCTCGCACCTTTAGCATTGGTGGCAGGCGCCTTAACCACTGCGCCACGGACAGCATGAACACATTTCTAGACACAGTTTTACAGACACCATTGATGTGAGATTGCCATTTCATCTGGTTATCAACAATAACTCCAAGTAGGCGATGTTCAGTTACTTGTGTAATGGTGTGGTCTTGGATTTCCAGGCTAAGCGAAAGTGGCTTGAGCTGATGCTTCTGACGGGTTGCTATCGTCATACATTCGGTTTTGGTGGGATTAAGGATCATTGCATTATTTTCACACCATTTGGAAATTTCACTCAGTCCCTGTTGCAAACGATCATTTAAAGACTCGAGACACTTATCGGGGGTGTGGATTGTTGCGTCATCGGCAAACAAGTCACATTCAATTCTGTCAGTCGTAAAATGTAGTGGCAGGTCATTGATAAATATGCAAAAGAGAAGAGGTCCCAGGACAGAGCCCTGGGGCACTCCTCTTGTTACTAAACCACTTGAAGAGTAAGATCCATTGGCTATCACGCGCTGCTGTCTGTCTGTAAGATAGGAAGCGAAAAACGAGGTTGTTTTAAAGGAATGAATAGATGCCTGAGAACTGCCGTCTGATGTATGAAAACAGTTACTTGAAAATGAAAAATGAAATGAAATGAGAGAGAGAGAGAGAGAGAGAGAGAGAGAGAGAGAGAGAGAGAGAGAGAGAGAGAGAGAGAGAGAGAGAGAGAGAGAGAGAGAGAGAGAGAGAGAGAGAGAATGAATGAATGAATGAATGAATGAATGAATGAATGAATGAATGATACTTTATTTCTCAAGGATGGAAACTATAGGCGCACAGGCCTCTTTTCATGTTTGTCCTTGCTAAACTACAACATTAAAACTGAGCAACATTAAAACAATATGTTAACAACACAAAACAAGCGGCTACACCCACAGGTCACTTGTGTTACATTCCGATACAAGTTACAAAGTTGCTGAAGATTACACACGCACACACACAGCAAAATGACAGGATCTTGGGGGGGGGGGGGGGGGTACGATGTAAAGTGTGTTTATAGAAAGCGACTGCACACTTGTGATACAGCTACTCATGTGTAGGAATTTAGTGAGCAGCCAAAACACCACGATAAAGAGAGATATTATGTAAAAGCTAACCGTAAGTGCAAAACGGAGGACCACAGGAAATCATTGACATGACTCTTTTGGACATATTATCTACGTTTCTTTCAAGTTTGCTCAGAGATGTATTTAAAAGCTTTCGTCCTAAACAATGGAAGATGTCTCGTTTGCTGTATATGTGAGGGAAGTGAGTTCCATAAATAGGCACCCGCGTAAGAAAGGCTGGATTTAAACAAATCAATTCGGGGCCGTTTGGCAATGACGAGACTGTTCCTCAAAGTGCTGTAAACCCGTTTGCTCTCAGTGAAAAGCTTAGCCAGGTAGAGGGGGGCTTTCCCGTTCAGTGCTTTGTGCATAAGTAGCATACGCACTTATTAAACGTAAGGTGTTGATGTAAAGGAAGGAGCCCTGTTGCCTGAAGCTTTTCCTCCAATGTTAGAGAGGAGATTGGGAGGATCAGTTTAACTGCGCGATTGTATAGAGAATTAATCCGCTAGGCAGGCATTGTCATGGAACCCCCAGGGAAAGAGGAAAAGAGGTAGGCCGAGAAACTCCTGGTGTCGAGACCTCCAAGCAGACATCAAGAGACTGGGAACCACCTGGAGTAGAATCGAAGGAGAAGCACAGGACAGGAGTTGCTGGAGGTCTCTCGTCGACGGCCTATACCCGGGTAGGGGTGACAGGCGTAAGTAAGTAAGTAAGTAAGTAAGGTTAGCCTTACTACAGCCGTCCCAAATAGTAGATGCGTAGTCAATGTGAGGTTTAATGTAGGAGTTGAAAAATAGCTTTCGTGTCTTAGTATCAATGATAGATTTTAATCTTGACAGTAAAAATAGCTTCTTTGATAATGTTTTACCTAGTTGTGTTAGATGGGGCAACCAGCACAGTTGGTCATCAACAATTACCCCGAGGAGGCGATATTCCTTGACTTGCTCAATGGGAACTGAATCAAAAGAGAGGTTAAGTGAATGGGGGCGGAGCTGATGCTTTTGGCATGTTGTGATTAGCATGCTTTTCGTATTGGATGGATTTACAAGCATTTGGTTATAATATGGATATAGGCCGAAAATTATTTGGATCAGATGTGTCTTTTGTTTTAGGTATAGGTACCACTTTAGATTTTTTGAAAGCCGCCGGAAAAAATATTATTTTGAATAAATAGGTTGTAAATATAGGTTAAGCTTTCCACAATGTATGGAAGAGAAAGTTTGAGGATAAAACCATTGATACCATCAATGCCAGCTGACTTTTTGTTCTTGAGACTAGAGATAAGTCTGCCCACTTCATGTACAGCGATGCAAGGGATATTAAAAGCATCGCCCGCGGACAGTCTTTGCTTACAAAAGTCAGTAAGCTTCTGCAATGCGACATGTTCCACCTGCTCCAAACCTTCAGCATGTAGTAAAGATTTCGGGGCTAAAATGAAGTGGTCGTTACTAAAGACTAAAATAATATTACACCATTATCATAATGGCTAATATGCACAGCACACAACTGATTTCAGGATGCCAGCATGACTTATAAAACTAATACCACAGCAATCATCGCAATAAACAAGGTGTTCAGGCGAGGTAAACGAAGATAATTTGGTAATAAACTTGATTAATAACACTGAATCACTAAAATCTCTCTCTCTCTCTCTCTCTCTCTCTCTCTCTCTCTCTCTCTCTCTCTCTCTCTCTCTCTCTCTCTCTCTCTCTCTCTCTCTCTCTCTCTATTTTATAACGCTCACATACGTTCTTATATCGATTACGCGTCATCGGTATGGGATGGGTGTAGTGAGGTCCATTTAAAGAGACTCAATTCCCTACACAGACGAGCGGCCAAAATAATCTGCCCTGATCCACACCTAAGCACTGAAGAAAAGCTCTCAAAAGCAGGTCTCCTGCCACTTCAAGATCATTTTAAATATAACAAAGCAATCTTTATGTTCAAAGTGTGGAAACGCAAAACACCTGAGTACATCTCCACTTTGTTCCGTAAGTCTGAGTCCAAGCTTGGAAACATCAGAAAGCTTTTCATAGTCCCAAAACCAAGAATCGATCTATATAAAACTAGCTTATCCTTCTCAGGGGCACTTATCTGGAATGCCCTTCCCGACCATGTAAAATCCGCCTCCTCGCTAGCCTGTTTTAAAAAGGGTCTCTGCAAATATTTTGTGGATCACTCGTAGGGATGACTTAACCACTTGTATTATATGTTTCTTTTTATGCTGGGTCCAATTTATTCCCAATTAAGTATGTTATCCTTTTCATTTATCATTTGGACTATTTAGCTCTGTCTATGTGTGAAGGGGGGGGGGGGTGGGGGGGGGGGGGGGTGGGGGGGGTGTCTGTGAGTCTATGAGTATGTCTGTCTATGTGAATAGTTTTGTCATCTCTTTGCAAGTATTATGTTTACTTATATGTTTGTATATTTGTAGTTAGTCTTGTAGTTGTTAGTAACGGCAGGTTTGTAAAATGGCTGTGTCGATGACGATGTCAATTCCTAAACCGTTGTAAAATAAAGTTTCATTGATTCATTGATTCTCTCTCTCTCTCTCTCTCTCTCTCTCTCTCTCTCTCTCTCTCTCTCTCTCTCTCTCTCTCTCTCTCTCTCTCTCTCTCTCTCTCTCTCTCTCTCGCCAAGCGGGACAAAGATTTTATTGAGTTTAAAAGTATACGTAACAGAGTCAAATACCTTATTCGGGAGGCACAAAAAGCACTGGTAGAAAAAAACATAGGTATGGGTATGTTCTTCATCTCTGTGTCAGTCACTGGAGCATAAAAAATGGTTTGAAAGTATTTCATACTAAATCAAATAAGATTTGTGCGTACCGATTTTTGTCAGTTAAACACCACCTTCATATTTTGCTCTGTGCATGAACAATGATGTAACTTATCAATTTTTTTCATCACCCCGCCCAAGTGGGAACCCTATGTGGGCACTATGTTCTTCTTGTAAAGGTGTTTGTGTATGTGTGTGTGCGGTGTGTGTGTGTGTGAGAGAGAGAGAGCTTTTGATGTGTCACTTTAGTTTTTGTTGATTTATTGTAGCTTTTATTTTCTTCTACTTTTTGTTCTGTGATTTTTTTTATCTTGTAAAGCGCTTAGAGCATCATTCATTTAGAGGTTAAGCACTGTATAAATGTACATTATTATTATACTGATCAACAAAAGAAACGCGATTTTTTTTCACCATAGCGCCTTTCTTCGTAAATATGCTTTAATCCGGGTTATTTTGACATCATTTATTAGAAAATGTTATGAAGAGTGTGTTATGTCGTGTGCAAATAGAATGTTTAGTCTTAAAAATCGCACATAACAATACGATCCGAACAAGACTACAGTAATGCAATTTTTTTTATTAAAATCATTGCGACATTTTCGTTCGAAGTTGGACGAACTTATTGGAGTAAATGCGCCCATGGCCAGGTCCGCTTTGATCTCAAAGACTTCTGTGACTCAGTTCCCGTGTGAGCCTGCGTTGAGGCGGCGTCGACTTTGAGTTGCAGGTAGTGACTGATAATGTCAAGTTCCCCGTGGACAGAGCGCTGGCACAGGGTGTATGACTTGTTCGGCAGGGATGACTTCAATATCACTCCAGTATCAGACAAGACGAGACGAAACTGATAAACCAGAACAAAACGATACAAAACAAAACAAAACGAAACAAAACACGCACGGCGGCCATTTCACAAATGTGTGCTGGCGGTCAATGACCAGCACCCTGCACACAGTCTTTATTAAATTATTTATTTATTTATTTATTTTATTATTTATCTATTTTTATTTATTTATTTATTTTAAAGTTTATTCATTTTGTATTTATTTATATTTTTCGGGTAGGGGGTTGGGGACGGCGAAATGGCGGAAGTCTTGTACAATGTTTAATTGCCATGAAACACTGTGCGGCATCGATAAGAACGCTGTCTTTTAAGTACACCTTTATAACTACTGACATTTCAGCACTGAACGTTTAGAAAATCGCTCATTTTGCAGCGGAAATATTACCAATGTAATATTAATCACTGTGAAGTAAGCCGCAGGTACAGCCAAGCCGCTCTGGTTAAACGAACGTGACTGATACACAGCTGACTCGTGGCCAAGTCAAACCCTGTGAAAGCTGAATAAGCGCTATTAGTCCAGAGGCACTGGAGACCTAAAAGCCCTAAAAAAAAAGTTCGTCGGCCAACCCCCTGTCACCAAAAAACAATTATATTTTCTTGTTCAGATACCTTAGAGGAGTTCACAGCCAAGTTTCGACTTAAAAATTCTTGATCGTTAATCAGCAGTCGGCGAAATATTAAGTTTTAAAAATAAATTTAGCAGAAAATAATGAAATCTGTAAAACACAACAAAACACCAAAAATTCATGCTGTAAAGTTTATATTAGAACAGTTTTTAGTAATGATTACAAAAATTTAGTGCAGAAGTATCAAGAAGAGGCAGAATGGCAATAAATAAAGGGTATTTTGCAATAAATTACCTCCCTTGATGGATGAAACGTTGCAGAATTACTGAAGACTGTGTGCATCCAGTTATTATTAGAGTCACAGAAAGGTAAATAATCCTTGCAATTGAAACCCTACTTAAAATGTGTATACACATGAAAGTCCAATGGGATAAACCAAAATTAATTATTAAAAGCTGAAATGTTCCCAAACACGTTACTTTGCCTTTTTCTTATTCTTCCATCTCAGAGTCACTGCTGTCTGAAGCTGATTCCTCCTCATCATCTTCTTGATCACTAATCGCTCCCTCTACTGCTTGGTTTGAGCAGTTGCTACAGACACAGGCTTTGGTGCACCGAAGCGAACGCTTACGGCATGAACAGTTTGCACTGGCACAGCCACTATTCTTGCATGAACACTGCACAAAGTCAGATACCACGGGAGGCAACGAGGGCAGCTGAGTCCATTGGAATGACAAGGAGCCATCGTCTTGAGATGTCCATCCATGTGAGAAGGCAGGGGGAGCAGAAATGTACTGGCTTAGACAGCGGCGAAGTATGCCAGCTTGGTATGCAGCTCTCCTGATATGCAGCATCAAGGAGTCGCGCGTAGGGGGCAAATAGCTGCTATTGTTCCTCTGCTTGAAGATGTCGTACCTGAGGCTGTCAACATTGCTTTCTGTTTTTTTGCCATACAGCGTGCACACATAGGCCTCAAGCTTGACAAGCACTTGTTCGCTGGCTGTCCATTCTGTGCCAAGATCAGCAAACGTAGGCACAAAGCCTTGCAGACAAGCGAGGGCCTTCTTCTTTCCTTTGCCACGGAAAGAACTCACCGTGTCACAACCAGTGAAGCAGTGCAAGCCCAGGAAAGCTTGGCATGTCTCTGCTTCAAAGGTGTCTTGAATTTTAGTCATGTTAAACAAGTTATTTGTGGTTTGTAGCAGCAAGGTACATGTGAACTTGTGGGCCATGGCAGCGGCAATGATGAACACGTCAGTGTCTGGACTTGAGATCAGCACTGTGTTGAAGGCTTTACTGGCATGGAAACCATGAAGAAAAACAAGTGTGTCAGCCTCTTGATGATCACATGACAGTTCTTGTACCTCTTGCGTGTCGCCATTTAGAAGATGACATGTGTTGTTGCTGGCAAAGAAGACCTGAAGGCCCTTGAATGCTACGGCAGAGTAGGTTTCCCACTGACTGAGGAGAAAATCAATCAAAGCCAGCTTGTTATCGCGAGAGCTCAGGTACTGATGAAAGTTCTGGGGTACTTTCTGTGTTTTCTCTGACAAGTGAAGGACTTGAATCCCAGAAGACACAGAAGAACCAGATTTGTGTCGGCAGCGCTCAGCGGATGCCAGAAAGTTTCTCTAGCATGACTTGTGATACCTGCACACACACACACAAACATCTATTCACCATTTGCAGCTTAGTAACTTTATACACATTGGCTGTGGCTGCATGCACAAAGTATGTTTGTAAGCATGGGAAGGCCTATGATATCTATAAAACCTCCTGTCCATACTTACTCTCTTGAGTTTTATACAACTGTATCTTTTAGGTCTGATTCCTGTCTTTATTTGCATTACAAAATTGTTATTTATTGATTGATTCATTTATTTTACATTCTGGCACACACCACACATATGAAACCAAAGCAAAATTGGGGAATTCTTACTTAGCTTCAACAGCAAGCAGGTCTGTTTTGTACCGCAGATCTCGTAGAATATCTTCACGGCCGAGCTTTTCTGCAGCTTGAAGGAAGATACTACCATCATTTCCACCCTTTAACAGAAAATAAAACAACACTGTTAGAAATGAAACTTCAAACCATACACACTGTAACAAAAGGGTTACTTAGCTTTATATCCTCAAAATATCTTCCATAGGAATACATAGGAATATGTGGCAATAATAGGCTATCAGCCTGTAGCCCTCATATTATGGGAGTTGATGAGGTCTGGAACGGGTCATTAATCCCAGATTAATACATAAACATAATATAAAAAAAAAACACAATCAATGTTTAAAACTGTTACCTCCACTCCCCAGTTGGGATTACTATGAATTCAGGTCACTACAGATTCACTAGAGAGGTAAAGTTTTGGTTGTTGCTGCTGCTGGTTTAAGAATTGAAAACCAGACTATTGAACGAGAAAAAAAACCCCACATTTGGATAGCACCAACACATTATTCTTCTTTTAATCCATTTAAACTGAGTACAACATATATATAATGCACACATGTTTATATATATATATATATATATATATATATATATATATATATATATATATATATATATAATATATATATATATATATATATATATATATATATATATATATATATATATATATATATATATATAAAATACGTACCTGCACAAGTTTTTCTTGTACACGTGAGCCGATTGCTGACTTCGTCCACTTCAGCTTTCGACAAATCAAGCAAACGTTTGGCAGCAGGTTAGACGACCAGGCCTGTGGCTCATGGTTTCTTAAAGTCTTTTTGCTTGGGGATGGTTTTCTGCCTTTCGACTTCCTTACTTCAGCTCGGGAAATGCGAACGCTGTGCGTAAACGCATTGTAGCAAGCTAGGTGGAAATATCGGGAACTGCAAAAGCTGAGGCCTATGTCAGTTGCACTCTGTGTCTCTTTCAAAACACTTTCCGCCACTTGACGTTCTAATCCGTCAAGATCAATCCATTTTACACTGCAACTCACAATTTTTTCCCATCTTACCGCCGTCAAAGGCATTAATTCGTCGTTTTCGGCATTGTCTACACAATGTACACAACAAACACAGGGCGACGCCATGTTGATGCTAGACAAGCTAATTATGGTTTCAGAGCATAAAGAGGTGGAGATGGGAGGTAACTCGCCACGAAATCGAAGTCCGAAAAATAGTAATTTTAGATCGACTGCCTTTTACAAACGATCAAGTATTTTTGCGTCAACTACACGGCGATGTTTTTGTATTAAAATTAAGAATTTTTTCCACTAATTTTTTTTGGGCCACCCTGACATGGACCACGAGGTGAAACGATAGGCCCGTGGTGCCTCTGGACTATATATGCGTTAATCGGTTTAGCAAATAACAGTCCGGCGGTAAGCCAACGGCTTCGGGCCCACGACGGCTGTACGGTGGGCCCGCGCCGGCACGGCCGCTGTGCGGCGCGGGCCACTGCGATTGTCGTGGGCCCGAAGACGTGTTGCTACGGGGGAATCTAAGTTATCAGAGCCGGGACAGATGAACTGAAAGCTCGTGGGTACGTAGTCAGGTGCATGTGACTCATTTTTTTTATTATTTAGAGTTAACCCAATTAACCCCAAGGCCCCATTTACTAAGTTGGAGGTGTCACTTAACGACTATGTATGACTGACTTGCAGGACTGAGATGGGTCGACCATGACATTTCAAAGGGTAGTGCCAGATTAGCCCGGCTTGGCGCCTGATGGCGCCAAGCTAATCTGGCACTACCCTTGAATTGTCTTGTCTGGTATTATCTTGTCGTCGCAAGTGTTTGCTGACGGTCAATGACTTGCACACGGTATTTATTTATTTATTCACTACTCTTGAATTATCCTGGTCAATCCATCTTCTGTTGTAGTGCGTCGGAGCTAAATACGTCAAAAGGTGTTTTTTTTTGTGAGCTTTGTGACAAAGTAACACTTGTTACAAAACTCTGTCAGTTAGCAGGACTCCCAAAACAGGACTCAAGATCATTGTGACAATTTCAGTACCTCGTGGAGTCTCTGTGTCATGCACCCAGCACGCACAACACTATCGGGCCGAAGTCGGCCCGATGGCCTTTGCATACTGGGCAGGAGCTTTGTAACTAAAGTTGAGTCACAAAGAACAAAGAGTGTCCGCGATGTTTGCGACAGTTATCACATTGTCACAGTCTGCGTTTGTCATGTTAGTGGGTCACAAGCTTGAGTGCGGCTAATGCAAGTATCTATCACAGACGGAGGATAAGACTCCACGAGGTACTGAAATTGTCACAATAATCTTGAGTCGTGTTTTGGGCGCCCGTCTCAGATGCGCGTTAACGGACAATGTGAATTGTAGGCCCAACTCACTTTCAAAGGGTCACTATGGAAGCCGACTAGAGCCAGCACGAGCTTCCTCGTGAGATGCCGCCATCTCAAACTCACAAAATTCTTTCGGACACGTGACTAGAATGCCGCATATAGGCAACTATATCGTTTCCCAGGGAAACGCTAGTCACCTATTACACAGTATACGGCTGGTTTTGACACTTTATATTCTGAGGCTGAATTCTTGAAATGTGCTTGTTGTCTTATGAAGGGCTCTATTACAGATTGGGAGATAGATCCACAATTTTAGTTCAAGGGTAGTGCCCAAAATAGCTTGGCGCCTAGCTATTCTGGCACCACCCTTGATCTGTCATAGTCAAATTTATTTCAAGCAGTTGTGTATCAGGACTGATGAAAAGGGTTCAGCAGTCACTTACCACAACTACAGGTATCAACACTTTAGTCTAGCCTTTTTGTCGCTTTTGGTCTATGCAGGCCCTGTCACGGTCAACTTTATTTCCTATCACTATTGTTTTGATTTTTTTTTATTTTCTTGTTGTCAGATAAGAGATGGATAATTGACCGTGATAATTCAATGAGGTAGTGCCGGTGAGCTTGGCGCCTACACTTTTTGGGTAGTACTGTCAGCCAATCACACGCCGGCCGCTGGCATTCTGACTCCGCCGCCCTTTACAATACAATACAATAATACTTTAGTAAAGATGAGCGGGCATGTTACAATACTTCCACATCTAGCATAAAGCTATCATGCTTTCACAGTCTAACACCAGCTGTCGCATCATGTAACTCAGTCGAGGGTAACACTGACAAGGGCCCATCGTAATGGCCGAATCATGGAATAGCTTGGCGCTTCAGCGGGAAGCACGTCAGTTGCACGGTATAGGACAGTCTCACTTCTCATCAAGTACGGGTTATCTTTCGCTGCTCTTTAGCGTAGGAGAACGCTCACTGAGTTCCGGCTGCTGTTTCGACAATGGCGTCAGCATTAAAGGCTAGATCGGCAAAAGTATGTGGAGGTGGAAAACATTACTGTGTTATTTGCCATAACCACCGAGGAAAAATTATTGACGGAAGATTTAAAAAAAAAAATGCAACAACTACTAGAAACCTCTACTTGTTGCCTATAGCTCTCTCTAAAGTAAACATACACAAATCTATCCATACTTCACTGATTTGATAAGCATGAATAAAAACAAGATTGCTTGTCTCCTCTCTCTAGTCTAAGTTTTTTTTTTTTTGTTTATAATATTATAATAATAACACTTGTAATAATAACAGATGTAGTATTAAAAGATGTATCTTAGTCTACAGCATACATTATTTTTGTGAATACATGGATATTGTTTAAACTAGAAAACATAAAAACACAGCATTGTCATGAGAGTAAAATATTATAATGCAACCATTACCAGGGAAGCTCAATCATTTTAAAATTCACTTCCCGTCACAAAATTCAGTAGCCCGGATCTTCATTAGCGGTTAAGTGTATAAATATATTTTTTCTGAAAGAAAATAATTCAGAAATAAATCAATAAATAAGATGTGGCAATAATGTATAACTAGAAAGTTTTTTTAATATTGATTAGAGTGCTACTTGGTAATTTTCTGTATCAGATGGATACACAAGTTTCGTTTGGTTGACCACATCTTTGGTTCTACTCAACCGATTTTCAAAATTTAAATTGAATTGTGATCAGCTAAGTAGCAATTTTTATACCAGGGTAAAATAATAATCATCAAGTGAAAATGGAAATATCATCTGGCATTGCTACTTTTTTTTTAGTTAGGCTTATGTAGTTCTATAGTTTGCAATAACTTTGGCAATAACTGCATTCACTTGCAGTTACAATCATTTGATGATAAGGTAGTTTTCCATGTGGGTGGGAGTTATTTGGCAAATCATGTATATGGCAGTCCATGTTGTTTACTGTACTAATCTAATTTTAAAGTGAACTGATCCCTGAGACTGAGAGCTAAAAAACCTAAAATGAGGACCCAACAAATGTCATTGTACTCTGTGCTAAAAGTGTCTGTGTATACATTTTTTTATACATTTTTTTAAAAATCATATCATCTCATGTTACATCATTTTTAACTTCATACTCATTATTTGAAAGGAACTCTGACTATGACAATGAAATAGATGCTAGTAGTTAGCACTCAGCATTTTGTAAAAAAAAAAATTAAATTAAATAATAATAAAGGGGACTGCTCGAAGTACGTTTGATAGCGCTACAAAAATGCATAGGTAAAAGTACTCAAGTAAACAGACATTGCTTTTTTTAAATAAAGTTTATGAATTTTTTTTAATATTAACAATTTCATGTACTTCATGCCATGTAGAATACTTTATTTATATAAAGTATTCTTTTTTCCACTAACAAGTTGTTCATGTTTTCGAAGAAAATCTTTTAATTGTTTCACGTTCATGCGTTCTATGTCTGCTTCCATCTTGCCGGAACTCGGTGTAGCAAAGGGAGGATACTCGTGCTTAACTTCCTTATTACAAATGGGAAAGGGCTATATCGGCGAGCTTGAATCTGGCTTACTGTCCCTATTCACTATTACTCGTATAAGGGACTAGCAGGTTTGACTAATTTTTTGGGGGAGTATGGGGGGGGGGGGGGGGGACCAGGGTTAAAAATAGCTAAGAGGGTCGGTGGACAAAGCCACACGGCCAGTAAAATTAGATCTCTCACTCTTGCTCTATGTCCAATAAGTATGGCTGTAGGTCTGGTGTCGGGGGCCAAAGGCCACCCGAACTCTATTCCACAAAACAACGGTCCTTTTCTTCAAGTGGACAAGGTAAAAAAAACTTTATTTCAAGCTACAAGTTAAGATTCTTAAAAAGGAAGGTCTGCGTCTATATTTACAGTGCGACCTATTACTATGTACATTTAAAAGACTATGTAAGACTGGTTTAAGACGACTGTTAAAAATTTGGTTTTAACGCGCTAGTGGCTATAATTAGGCTGGTTATACTGCTAGGTCCTGGTTTATAGTGCGTATTGGTTACTACTGCTAATAAGTAGCCCTGGATAGTACTCGCAAAAGCGCCCAGGGCCTGTCTAGTATCCTGGATGCCACTTTTGTGCAAGGCATTTTCAAGGGAATCCAAGCACTTTTTCATGTCACTTAGCACTTTGGCTCTGTTCTCGCCAACTTAAAGTTTAGGGAGACTGTCCTCCTCCGTCGCCACGCCACCCTCTGGCCCCTCCCCAGTATGGGAACCAGGTCGCATTGGGGGGCAGTGCCCGGGATGGTTAGTGGCCAGGGGAGGAGGGGGGTTGTCAGTTTGTTGACCAGTATCTTTAGTTGTTTTAGTCTG
>BTPG01000009.1:743985-777925 GCA_036245525.1 Semisulcospira habei | reverse complement strand
CAACTCTGCCAGAAACGACCAAGCAACCAAGACCCAAGACTATTAAATCAACGGAAAACTACAAGCAAGAAGGAACTCATCGGTGGTTGAGACTTGCCTCCAACGGCCAGTGTCCGATATTCAACTGCCAACCACGATGGGGATGGGTATAACACGGTGACTTTCACCGACCCGGATACCGGAAAGCAGAAATCGGCCAGTGTCCAGAGGATGGTGATGATGATCCGGGAAGGATCTTTCCTTGACCCGGCCAAACATGTCAGCCACAGGTCACGGCATTTATTATATACTAGTTATTGGGGTTTAACGCCGAGCAGGCGACTAAGGCCATCTCACGGCGATAATTTTAGGAAGACTATATTTTGTTATAAACTTATGATGTCTGCGAACGTTGCTAAAAAAAAAAAAGTGGAGAAATGCAGACAGACACTCAAGTCCATCACCTTCGTCCAGAAGGTACTTTTAACACTTTCGCTGTCGGTAGCGTTTGTATCACACGCGATGATTCCTGAGGGGATCATGACTACAAAACAGCTAGCCACAGCCAAAGGCTTAATCCCATTTCTTTTGTCCAGAAATTTCAGTCTCCATCCAGCAAAGCCATGCAGTCCATCGTAGAGAGGCTCGGCAAATCTCTCTTCATAAACCCGGGGTATCAACTGGCCTCCAATGGCCAGTGTCCCATCTACAATGGCAACACGCGCGAGGACGGCTACAAGACTGCCACCTTCACCGACACGGATTCATGTAAAGAAATCCCACAGCATCCACAGGATGGCGGTGATGATCCGTGACGGAGGTTACCTTGACAACGCCTTACACGTCAGGCATAGGTCATGGCTTTTTGATTAGATACATACGCAAACTGAACACTCCAGAGTCAAGTCGTTTACTGATTATATTGTTGCAGTAGGACAACAGACTGTAGCTACAGTTCACTAGAAAACAGAAGTTAGAGGTTGAAAAATAAAAAAACCCGTTAAATATGAAACATAAAACACATGTTTCATGCTTAAAGGGGGTTCAAACTCTTTGCTCTATTTTCACATAAACCATTGAGGCAATTGGTTTTTCCAAATTTGCCGTACTGTTTTAAAGCGATCTGGCCACCATGGCCAGGCTTTGGTTCAGCCCTCGCCTGATTCGGCGCCGATACACCAGTTTATCAATGTTGTCTTGCCTCAACTAAAAACATTGCCTTGAAGAAAAGGAAAAGAAAGTCTTTGTTCAAGGACTTGTACGATATTGTCGATATAAAATTGGAGTGTGCAAGGAGGTGCTTCCGGCCACGCAAACCTCACCATGGATTATCACCGCCTGCCGCTGGGCGGCGCCTTGGACTTTCTACACGCGCAAGCGGGAATCAAACTGGAACACCACTCAGGCGTGATTGACCCCGACCTCAATCTCCGCTCGACCACCTCGGCCTCCGACTTTTCGTTCCGCTTGAGCGAGCACGACCTCGGCCACCGAGCACTGGTGACGAGCGCTGACCTGGGCCTGAAGGACCCCGTAGACCTCATGGTCTACGGCAGGCGAGGCGGTTCGGGAGCGGCAGTGCCGGGTTATTGCAGCGCCGATCTGAACCAGAAGACCCCAGTACTGGGCTCAGAGTTCGGCCACAAAGCTGTGGTGTCCACCACGCGAGACCATTACAGCCAGAAGTGTTCAGTGCCGGTCCCGGACTATGCCGTGAACAAGGCGTCTGTGTCAGGCCCGAACTTCAGCCACAAGCCTGCGCTCTCCGCGTCGGATTTCACAAAACTGGCATGTTTGCATCGGATTTTCGCGGGCACAAGAGCGCAGCGTCGGCGGCGCTAGAATTCCCCCACAAGGCCTCCGCACACTCAGTGGACTTCTCCGACAAAACGTACTCCCTCCACACCACCGATCACACTGGTTACATCCCTCGATCCGCCGCGCACGAGATGCGCGGCAGATCGGTCGAGGTAACCAGTGTGACACCGGCTACATCCCCAGCCAAGTCTTCCCTCCCCAAATCCTCGCCCAACAGGGAAGCGCCGTCCGTCACGTGCAAATCTGAACAGCCGGACAGAGACAGCAAGTCACCGTCAGGAGCTTCGACCGCCAAGAAGGACACTGCCAATAGCAACGACAGCAACAACAATAGCACCACCGCAAACGCCACCAGCAAGGAGACTGAGAGCTTCACGGACCCCAACGTGTGTGTGTGTGTGTGTGTGGTGGGGGGGGGGGAGTTACGGGGCAGCGTAATTTAGTTAGTTTCAAAAAGATTGATTAGCTTCTAAACTACTTGACGCACTGGTCAGATTTGTTTCTTTAATTAATCGAAGAGGTTAAATAAAGACATGAAAACGGCATAAATATGTTCCTGGTGCAACATTTCATCTACATCACTGGAGATTGTCTCAGCCATTCTTGACCGTCTATATTCTTGTCCTCTTCTTTAAAAATAATACAAAATAACAAATAAAATGTTGCTACACCTTGGACCAAGAGCAAAGAAGAAACTTCTCCAGCTCTTCAATGACAGCTGGAAAAAAGGAGTTGTCCCACAGGTCTGGAAAGAATCCATCATGGTGCCAGTCCACAAGAAAGGAAAGGACAAAAGCAAAGCTGAGAGCTATCGACCCATCAGCCTCACAAGCTGCGTCGGCAAACTGATGGAGCGACTCATTAACACCAGACTCACGTGGCATATTGAAAGCAAAAAGCACACAGTCCAGAACAAGCTGCCTTCAGACAGGACAGATCCACTGAAGATCAGGTGACATACCACAAGCCATTGAAGACGCTTTTCAAGACAAGAAACACACCCTGGCTGTCTGGTTAGACCTTGAAAAAGCGTTCGACAAAGTCTGGAGAGATGGACTAAAACTGAGAATGCGCCATTGTGGAATTGCAGGAAAAATGTACCAGTGGATCAGCCAGTACCTCCATAACCGCAAGGCCACAACACATATTGGCCATGATTACAGCAAGAAGCGAGTCTTAAAGCAAGGTCTACCTCAAGGAGGAGTATTGTCACCAAATCTCTTGCTCATGTTCATCAAAGACATGACGGAGAAGTTGCCGAAGAATGTTTATAGGGCCGTCTACGCGGACGACCTTGTCCTTTGGTGCAGAGAAGAACACACAACAACGGCAAATTATAGGCTACAACAGGCCCTCGTGACGATGGAAGCATGGACCAAATCATGGCTGGTCAAAATAATGAAAAGAAGACAACCTACACTGTCTTTTCCCTCACAAACCAAGTCTAGTGTCAACCTTCAGATCAACGGCCACACCCTTCAGGCTGAAGGACTCACCAACGTACCTCGGAGTGACCATAGACCGCAGGATGACTTGAAGAGCCACCTGAAGAAGACCCAGGCCAGAGCAAATAAACGACTTGGCTTGATGAAGAAACCCTCTGGCACCCACTGGGGCGCATACCAAGAGGTACTGAAGAAGCTGTACATAGGAAGAGTACGACCAATCTTGGAATATGGCATGGCATCAACCTCCAGAGCAGCCAAATCACTGAAAAACTTGTCAGAGTCCAAAACCAAGCCATGCGCATGATGACAGGAGCCATGAGAATGACCCCCATCAAGGAGCTCGAAACTACTACTGGACTTCAAACGCTAGAAGACCGCCAGAACATCAAGGTGTTGACACAGGCAGCAAAGTTCAAGAGGCTGAAACATCATCCCATGCACTAAAAGATGAGCAAGCCAACAAAGGGAAGACTTAAACGAACCAGTTTCTTGCAGCAGAGACCCAGAACTATTGGATCACATGCCGCAACTCATCCCACCAACTCTGTTTACTCCCCCGCCCCCCCCCCCCCCCCGGGACAGGGCCTAGATCCTCATCAGCTTAAACCACGAGGACCTCTTGCTGACACCACTCTAGTATTCATGTTCCCTGGACCGCTGAGACTCCTTGGCTTTGTATTAACACCGATTTCAAAACAGAATATGCCTTCGCTGTCAATCAAGGGCCCAGATTCAAATATAATCCAGTAACAAAATGTCTTCGTGCCGACAACAGCCACAGTCGGCCCGCGCTCATCCGTGTGTTGACCCACTTCGGCCGTCGTGGCCCGAGGACCTCTGTTTACTGTCAAAGAAGCAACGATGGCAGTGTTTGCTTTTCTGTGCCTTCATCTAATAAAGGGTCCATTTTCTTTTCTCATCAGGTGCCACAACAAACTCTCCATAAATTACGAGCATCTGTCCGTGGAGCCCAAACACATTAATAATAACAGACAAGGATGTGTATCGCGAGGAAGATGCTATGGACACGGGCTCCATTTTGCAACAAACAGTTACAGAAGACGGACGTGCCATGAGAGATGTCTACTGTCGGCATCCAGTTGAACTACTATCGAGAGACAGTTATTATTGGGGTTTAACGCCGAGCAGGCGACTAAGGTCATCTCACGGCGGTCGACAGACAGTTTTTTATTTAGTTAGTTATTGGGGTTTAACGCTGAGCAGGCAACAACGGCCATCTAACGGCGGTCGACAGACAGTTAGTTATTTAGTTAGTTACTGGTGTTTAACGCCGAGCAGGCGACTAATGCCATTTCACGGCGGGTTCTTTTAAATGTAATTGATTATTATGTTATTCTTATTCTGTTGCTTGTCCATCAGTCCTTTCAATGGGCTTAGGCGAACTTGGCGGCGCCCGTCTCCTCTCCAAGTATTTCAACTGACTGAGAGACGCATCAGCCCCTCACAACGTTTCGCCCGCCAGCAGAAGCGGTTACCGGGGTGTGGCTAGGTAAAGGACCTGGAGCCAGCTGTGAGAGTTGAGTGCCATGTGAAGACCAGTGCTCCCGCCTGCCCCAAGAGGCGCTTTCCAGGGTATAGAGTAATGTATAGCAAGAGTGTCAGTTGGGCTATAGTCTGTTTCAAGATAGTGACAGATATGGGGGTGATATGAAAATAGTTTATGAAGCACGTGTGTGTGTGTGAATGAACGTGTGAGTTATTTGTATCAGCCAGGTTACGTGACGTTTCTCATTGATCCAATATGTTGTGTGTTTAGCAAGTGTTACGTTGGGACTTTTATTGTTTGTTCAGAGTTCTTGTAAGAGAGTGGAAGACAGACGCCGAGACGTCGAGTCGCAGGTGGGACCTACGTGAGGTCATCCCTCCAGCTCTTCTGAGAGTGAGTCTGACTGGGAACCAAGTTACCCAAGTCCAAGCGAGAACTGAGTGGTACCGTACGAGAACGAGGACGTCCGTGCCCACAGAGACAGGACGGCAATACGCGTACGAGGAAGGACTCTCACGCCTAGACGTGAGAAGGACCAACGTAACCAGGCAACAACATCAAACAGGTTGGAGGCAATGTGAGACTAAGACCTAGCCTGTTCGTCATTCTTTTTCATTTATTGTGTATAAAGGTTACTTTAGAAAGGGAGCCCGTGTGTTTGTTTTACCGAATGAATGCGCCCTTCTGAGTCAGTGGCGGTGTATGCGTCTGTTGCGTGAGAGTCTGTACGTGCGACTGTGGGCAAGTCTGCGTGCGTTACACTGGGGTACAATGACGACTACGATATGACGGAAGAAATGTACGAGTTTAGACGCTACGCTGTTCTGCTGGAGATGAACTCCATCCCAGGAGCCTTTTGTTCCTGTGTTGGACTGGCCCTGATGCTGAATGTGGGGAAAGAAGATGTGAAAGCGGTGCTTGAAGAATGCAAAAGTAAAGGTTTTGTTGAACAGAATTCTGATGTTGATTCCGAATGGCATTTGACAGAGGCCGGGAAAGCTCACGTGAAAGAGCTTATGAAGGCCATAAATGATGAGTGCGAGGATGAAGAAATGGATGACGCATCCCCGTCCCCACCTCCCTCTCTCACCAAGGGCCCTCGCCTCCTGCTCCCCTGACTTCTCACGGAGGACCTCCGCCTTCCCCTAGGGAACTCATCAAGTCAAACTCAGTGTTTGGTGCTGGGTGTACTAACCACCCTGCATCCTCTGGCCCTCCTGCTGGGGTGAAAATGTTGTCGTCCACACTACATGGACCTGGCGGTCGAAGCATTGCAGCACTGGCTGATGGACCTGGCGGTCGAGGCATTGCAGCACTGGCTGATGGACCTGGCGGTCGAGGCATTGCAGCACTGGCTGATGACTTCGGCAGTGCTTTACCAGCGAGAATTGCAAGTAAAACCAAACTTTGCAACCTGAAGCATTCAACTGTGTTGTAACTACAGTCTGAAATAATAGCCTACTGGCTATAGGACAATTATCATTTCACTGTAAGGTTAGACCATTAAGCTTCAAGTTTCCTTTTTCATCAGAAACGTGAACAAGCAGCTTACCGCATACGCGGGGGCTCGCGAGGTTCCCTGCCTCTTGCTGACCCTACCTGCATCTGCGTATCGTCAACGGGCTAGGTCACAAGTTGCTAGATCGCCATAGTTTCAGGAGCTAATTTTACAGCCACCGCAGTGACTTACCGCAGATGCACTAACTTACCGCAGATGGTCTAACTTAACGCAGATGCTCTAATTTGTCACAGATGCACTAACTTACCGCAGATGCACTAATTTACCGCAGATGCACTAACTTACGGCAGATGCTCTAACTTGCCGTAGATGCACTAACTGACCGCAGATGCATTAACTTACCGCAGATGCACTAATTTACCGCAGATGCACTAACTTACAGCAGATGCTCTAACTTACCGCAGATACACTAACTTACCTCATCAAGCCGATGTGAGCGCTTGTGTTTATGTTCATGTCACTGGCGAAAATGTTCCCCTGTCAGATTATTTCAACTACACTAGACATAGATCCCCATGAACATTCACAGGCTGTCATCTCACGAGAATCTGTGCGTTTTGCGGCCCATGATTTACATCTACATTAGCTCCCCTAAATGAGTGAACTCTTGCGGTCGTATTCACATATCAAGGTCCCTCCGTCTACAAGAGGCATAGATTTTCATATGCAAAAGGTTGTTGATGATCATACAGCTTCTAGCAGAGATCGACCCTGTGTTCATACTACGGTTAAGATGTGTGGATGTCAGTATATAATTCTGATGTGTATGCGGTGCACGTTTCATTTCTGCAGTTGCTGGAGATATAATTTTTTAAAAAATCAGCTGCGAATTTTCTTTGTGTTTTTTTGGGTGATATTGTGTGTCGTATTCGGATATATCGCTTAACAAGTCTTAGATGGTCTCCAAATTTGCGGCCGTTGTCAACTTGAACTCAGCGAAGATGTCGGCATTATCCGACCAAAGGTAAGAGACATTTTATTACTATTTTTCTTCCGCATTTCGTTCACTTCAGCCTCGGCGGCAGGCTGCCGTGTTATTTTTCACTGTGTAACTGTTGTTACAAATATAAGCAAAACATGGTTGAAAACATGCACTTGTGCGCTGCATTAATATCCTGAAAAATATCAGTTAGTTCAAGAAGACAGTACACCCATCGGGATATGAAGACAGACAGTACACCCATCGGGATATGAAGACAGACAGTACACCCATCGGGATATGAAGACAGACAGTACACCCATCGGGATATGAAGACAGACAGTACACCCATCGGGATATGAAGACAGACAGTCCACCCATCGGGATATGAAGACAGACAGTCCACCCATCGGGATATGAAGACAGACAATACACCCATCGGGATATGAAGACAGACAGTCCACCCATCGGGATATGAAGACAGACAGTCCACCCATCGGGATATGAAGACAGACAGTCCACCCATCGGGATATGAAGACAGACAGTCCACCCATCGGGATATGAAGACAGACAATACACCCATCGGGATATGAAGACAGACAGTCCACCCATCGGGATATGAAGACAGACAGTCCACCCATCGGGATATGAAGACAGACAGTCCACCCATCGGGATATGAAGACAGACAGTCCACCCATCGGGATATGAAGACAGACAGTCCACCCATCGGGATATGAAGACAGACAGTCCACCCATCGGGATATGAAAACAGACAGTCCACCCATCGGGATATGAAGACAGACAGTCCACCCATCGGGATATGAAGACAGACAGTCCACCCATCGGGATATGAAGACAGACAGTCCACCCATCGGGATATGAAGACAGACAGTCCACCCATCGGGATATGAAGACAGACAGTCCACCCATCGGGATATGAAAACAGACAGTCCACCCATCGGGATATGGCTTTAGTGGACCGCTCCTCGTTAACCCCAACATTTAACGGCACTCAGTACACACAACTACGCTTACATTTCAATGGAATGATTCAAGTGTGTCCATGTTATATGCACTCAGCACACACAACTACGCTTACATTTCAATGGAATGATTCAAGTGTGTCCATGTTATATGCACTCAGCACACACAACTACGCTTACATTTCAATGGAATGATTCAAGTGTGTCCATGTTATATGCACTCAGCACACACAACTACGCTTACATTTCAATGGAATGATTCAAGTGTGTCCATGTTATATGCACTCAGCACACACAACTACGCTTACATTTCAATGGAATGATTCAAGTGTGTCCATGTTATATGCCTCGATTGAAACGCCTGATCGATCTGACCTGCATATACCGTCCTTTCCGCAACTTATATCAACCTTAAAATTATAAGAAAGCACATAAAACACAATATTCCAAGCAATGACGATGATTAAACAATGCCGGCGCTTACTTATGCAGGACTGATGTTTTCTTTGTAGAAGCTGCCTGCGATTCTAATTCCATCACTGAAACATCTCGGTGTCTTAGCAGAAGACGAACATTTCTGGATACAGCTTGATCATTTTTATGAAACTCTGAAACAAAGGAAACTACCCTCTGACCCTGATGTGCCGAGAAAGGACAATGTGGTTATTTATTTCAAGAAACTGACAGGAGCCAGTCGTTCGTGCGATCGAGGAAAACTACTTGTGAACTTGTGGTCAGTCATCAAATTTTGTTTTGAAAATTCCCCAAAGTCTACTTTCTGCAAACAAGTGGCTGCTGAAGTTTCACAAAACTGTGTTGAAACTGGTCATAAAAAGGGAGAGTTGTGTGACGGTGGTGCATCTGTTGACAAATCTGTTTTGAAACTCTATCAAGAAATATCCAAACAACCACTCCACCATGATGAAGTTGAAAGCCTTCTCTTAACTCGAGACATTGATAATTCGGAACTTCACAATCTGCATACAGAATACGAAGAGCATTTTTCTCGTATTGAGTGGGAAAGAATAAAGGATTTTGAACTACATTTTCATCATAATTTTGAAGATCACACCCAGCTTAGTTACGAAGAACTGTGTAACAGAAAATGGTGTTTTGTTGTTGAAAACTGCATATCAATTAATAAATCGCAGCCTGCACTGCAGAAATCTCTTCAAGAAGTTGTCCGACGTGACACACGCCGACAGGCAGCAGCTGCTTACTTAGACGGCGTCCTTCTCGTCGGTCGGTGACAACATCTACCTAAAGTCATCAACGAGAGCATTGTGGAGGCGATTGGCGAAGGGAAGGAAGACTTTAACATTGTATGTGCCCCTTGTCACGTGAGTTTGTGCCGACACGATAAAGGTGTGCATATATTCATTGAAGGAAAATTCGGAAAGCAAAAAACTCTAGACTTTTTAGCCAAGGCTATAGAAATTGACGTTTCACAGCATCATTGTGAAATTTGCAGAGAAATAAGCTTTTTTTAAAGGGGTGCTTTTTTGAAATACTGTGAGGGGGGCAACGACTTCTTGCCGAAATTCTCAGGCATTACCCATCAGACAATGCTCGACACAATCGTCAAGAGGAATTTGTTCAACAGCTTGGTTTGTTTTGAGAAGGAACGTGAACTAGTCACGTCCGGTCAGTTGGACCTGGAAGCATACCTACGACTAATAAAATATTTGTACTGCCCCAAGAACAACGATCCCGACAAACTGACTTTGGAAGAAGTGCGACAGCTATCCATCAAGCCACCTGGGGAGGCTACTGTACGAAACCCACAACTCTGGATGCCGCCGGAGTCAGCTTTGCGGCACCTTGGACAGCTTGTAAAGCTACAGATAGAATATCTGTTTACAGCAGGCGATCATGCTGCAAAGCTGCCTGATTTCATGAAATATCAGTGTTTCGTGAAAGACGGTAAAGGCAATGTCAAGTACAACTTCGGCCCTGAAAGTCATGCCAGCGACATGGACACATTGCTAAACATTCCAACAGAAGAGCTGGCAGCTAGGATTGCGCAGTCACGAAAAAGGCCGAGGACACACACGAACACTCCTGCCAGACGAAAAAAAAGGGTCACGACTAACATCCACACCTAGGTAATCATTCTTGCGTGCGTGCGTGTAGTATCTTTTGTATACAGTTTATCGTTATCTTTTACATTTATTGGCCGTTTTGAGATGTGTTCAGAACGACAGATTTTGGGTATTTAGATAAAAATTATTTTCATTTTTTTTTCGTTCACATTTCAAAATATAAATAGTACAAAAATGATTTCTTTTCAATTTTTTTCAGAAAACAAAGACCTCTGGCACACAGTAGTGACGAAGACATGCAGCCGCCGGTATCGCCGGTATGACCCTCTCCAGCCTTGCCAGTCAAGGTACTAAATACATTAAAAACTTAGTTCTCCTTCACTTACAGAACCAATGAATTAATTGAATGAAACCAGTTATGTTAGTACACAGCTTTCTGTTTGTCTGTAAAGTATGTCGGCTGTATTATATCTGCCCAATCACACAAACACATGCCTCAAGATAGCAACAGAATGTGGGCCCATTGACATTTTCTTCTGATTCGACTTTCACTGAATGTAATTCAGTAATAGGACCATCGCCAAGGGGAGGGGGAGGGTTGTGGTAAGTCAGGTGGGTGAGGGTCACGCTATCTGTCATCAGCCCCAGCGCTGCCTCGTGTTTGTTTTGTTAAGCCGTTACCGGCACTCCTCTCTTCATTTTAGCTGACAACAGTGTCTTAACAGCTAAGTCAGACCAGTACAACTGCAGTTGACATAGATCACTTGACATTGAATTGGCTCATGGGAATCTGTGCATTTTGCAGACTCACTGTACATCCTTATTAGATCCCCCGGATGAGTAAGTCACTGCGGACTTATTTGCGTATCCAGGGCCTTCCATCCACAAGAAATCCTGACCACAAAGGTGACTGCCAAGCGTGTAAAATGCAAAGAAGTACCCAACGGAGAAAGAAAAACGCTTAGAAAAGACGGTTACAACACAATTTATTAATATTTCGGGTAAATACCCTTTGTCAAAATAGACGAACAAACAGAGAGATCGGTCGCTACTTATCTTCATGCACAGAAGGAATGTGGCAACTCTGCCACATTCCTTCTGCGAATGAATATAAGTAGCGACTGATCTAAGCGTGTTTCTTTCTCCGTTCTCCACAAGAAGCATAGATCTTCATGAGCCCATACATGTTGTAAAGGCTGCTGCCGAATCAAAGTGCTCTTTTTGAATTTTTACATAGATTGCCCTCGTTTGCAGCCTAAAGTTAAGGGTGTTATTATTGATTCAGTAAAGCGATTGGATTCAGTAATTTCAAGCGGCTCAGCCATAAAATATAATTACGATATCGATCACAATTAAAAAGGAAAAAATAGCCAACCAAGTTCAAAATCAAGTCTAAAAAAAACTTAATTTATCCTAGGAAGGGGTAATTTCAGTCTGGACGGGAGCATATATATATATATATATATATATATATATATATATATATATATATATATATATATATATATATATATATATATATATATATATATATATATATATATATATATATATATATATATATATATATATATATATATATATGTGTGTGTGTGTGTGTGTGAATGTATTGAATGTATATCGCCAGCCGGTCTAATATGCTAAATAAAGCTAAGACCATTTAGCAACACACATCCAATATGAAGAGTTACAGATAGCGCAGAGAGGGAGAGTTTAAAAAAGGAAAATACAGGTGAATGGACCAAGGATAGACAGAAACGCATGCCCCAGAATAGAGGGGAAAACCCACCCTGTGGGGCTGACAAGGGTCACGGGTACCTGGAACTAAAACGTAGCTAACCACACCCAAGTCCCCTACGGCAGACCCGGGTGGGGGAAGAAAATAAGGAAAGTCGGTATCCTTTTACGGTACATTTGTGGTGAATGTTAGCTTTTTTACCATTTAAAATTGCCGAATTGGGAAACATACGTTGTTTCCACTGCCCTCAAAAATTTCCTCAACATGATTGTCCAGCTACACGAGGACCAGCAAGGCCAGGTCAGACTCAACAATGACCTCTCAGAACCATTCCCCATTCTCAACGGCGTAAAGCAGGGCTGCGTGCTGGCACCGATCCTCTTCACCATCTTTTTTAGCATGATGTTGAAGCAGGCCACAGTGGACCTCGATGATGACGATGCAGTGTACATCAGGTATCGTCTCGATGGCAGCCTGTTCAACCTCAGACGACTGCAGGCCCACACGAAAACCCCAGACCAACTGATTCGTGAGCTGCTTTTTGCTGATGATGCTGCCCTCGTTGCACACACAGAGAGAGCCCTGCAGCGCATCACGTCTTGCTTCGCAGATGCTGCCCAGCTCTTTGGACTCGAGGTCAGTCTGAAAAAGACAGAGGTCCTCCATCAGCCGGCACCCAAGACAGTGTATCGCCCTCCTCACATCACCATTGGCGAGTCTGAACTAAAGTCAGTGCACCAGTTTACTTACCTTGGCTGCATTATCACGTCGGACGCCAAGCTGGACAAGGAGCTTAACAGCAGGCTCGCAAAAGCGAACAGCGCTTTCGGGCGACTTTTCAAGCGGGTGTGGCACAATCAACAGCTGAAAACAGGCACCAAGATCAGCGTGTACAGAGCTGTGGTCCTCCCCACCCTGCTGTTTGGTTCCGAGTCCTGGGCCCTCTACCGCAGCCAACTACGACTCCTCGAACGCTTCCACCAGCGCTGCCTGCGTACCATCCTGGGCATTCACTGGAGTGACTATGTCACCAACGTCGAGGTCTTTGAACAGGCTGAAACTGTGAGCATCGAGGCTTTGCTGCTGCGGACACAGCTCCGCTGGGCGGGGCATGTCTCCAGGATGGAGGATCATCGCCTACCAAAGATCACCCTGTTCGGCGAGCTTGCTACTGGACACCGTGACAGAGGGGCACCAAAGAAGAGATACAAAGACTGTCTCAAGAAGTCACTTAGTGCCTGCCAAATCGACCACCACCAGTGGTCTTCGCTTGCTGCGGACCGTGACACCTGGCGCTCCACCATTTACAAGGCAGCTGTCTCCTTTGAGGACTCTCACAGAGCTAGCCTTAAGGACAAGCGGCTCAGGAGAAAAAACAGAGATGCCGCAGCTCAGAACCCTGGCCATACCTTCCCATGCAGCCACTGCGGTCGAACCTGCCTGTCTCGGATTGGCCTCCGCAGCCACGAACAAGCCTGCAGACGTCGTGGCGGGCAACTCCTATAAAATCTTCGTTCGCGAAGTCAAGCCAAGAGAGACATTTGTGGTGAATGTTAGCTTTTTTGCCATTTAAAATTGCCGAATTGGGAAACATACGTTGTTTCCACTGCCCTCAAAAATTTTGTATACAACTGACAGCTTGCGTCTGGCAGTGTACAGATTTGCGGAAGCTTTTAGTATCATTGATATGGGTTAACTCCTTGTGATACACAGCACTGGCGACTGCACCTCTCAGGAGGGATTCCAGAAGGTTAACCGATTGTATGCAGCGATCACGGGTCCTTGTATTTCATTGGCCGTGTAGCAGTCACGTCGTGACCCTATTCTGTGATTAGCACCCTTGTATCTTATTCCGATTGGCGTAAGGTGTTTTGCCCGCCGCCATTGAACATGTATGCGCACTTACACCTTTGTAACAGCCACGTTTCAAGCGCTTCTAGCGTCAGTTGTAATGGAAGAAAATATGATTGCCGATGATATTTTGATCATTATGATAATGTTTTTGAATCGGAGGACGTATCGAAATTTATACGGATGTGTTACGGAATTCAGACTTTTTGCTCATACTAGAAGGGTAAGACATCATTGTGAGGGAAAGATGTAATGTTATTTGGATGATTATGATAATGATATATGTAATTTTAATGAACGATTGTTCAGAAATTGATATGTTACTTTTGGCGCCTTATACAGAGCTCAATGCTAAAAGAAACTGCCACTTTCATTTTATATTAATTTGCATCATTTTAGCGTTTGGCCTAGGAACCTCGACTGATTTAATGAGCCATTCGCGGTTTTAGGGTGTGAACTGAGACATGCATGGCTTAATCTTCAAATACATTGAATCAAAACATCACAAAAAATAAAATCATTCTAATATCCATAATCATTGTAATCAGATGAAGCAGCCTAAAAGTCCTTTCGCTCCGATTTGAGCGGTGAACCTTAATTCGCCAGTCTAGCTAGTACCTCGTATCTCTACGTATATCTGTGTAACTGTTTTACAGTCGCCTACAGAAAACACAGGTCCTGGGGTCCACTGCGGCCACCGTGGGCCTGAAGACGCGTTGCTACCGGGGTATAGCTCAATCCGTAAGCACGAGGCAGGTTGTCAAGAGCTCCTGCAGCCTGCAAGGGCACATGGGAATCTATGTCTCTTGCTGGTTTCATTTTCTTCTTCTTCTCTTTTCCTTCATTTGTCATGAGTTTTTCACTGTTCACAAGACGGCAGATGCTCTTTTTCCCGAGATTTGACGACAGTTCACGAGACTGAGGAATAGTGATCACATAGTTACTTCAGTTCTCCTTTCCTCCAGTTCGTCGTCTGCTTATGCTTCTTCCCGAAAATAGGTGAGGCTTGACGGGTTTCAAAATAGTTCAAGAAAGTTTCGTCCAGTTTGTTCTTTGCTTCTTCTGTTCACTTTGACTCGATGTAACTGTTTTCTCTGTCGATGGCCATGAGGTTGATGTCCCGAACATCGGTGGGCGTCGTGGACTGTTCCTTCATGGGGTGCGACTTGGTCGGGGTCTCGGAATCTGCTGACTGCTGCGCCAAACTGGACAACGACGTTGCGGTCAAGTTTTCAATCAACTCTTGGCACGGCCTCAAGCAATCCTACAATGGAGAAGGATATGAAGAGTTCAGTACAGGAATGATTGGTCTCGGTCCGACATCTTTGCTTGGGGGACCTGTGCGTGGGTTTTTACTCATTCAGCCCGACGACCGAGCTTCCCAAATTTTGGAGGCGTCATCTAATGGCTATGCACCAGTTGCAGGAGATGGACCGACCATGATAATTCCAGGGCATGGCCAGATTCGCCAAGCTAATCTGGCACTACCCTTGAATTATCATAGTCGACCATCTCTTGCTGTAGTGCGTCAGGGCTGAATGGGTTAACTTGGCCGGTGTGCAAAGATAATGTGCAGGTTGAGGACAGACCGCACCAGCCGATGGTCGGTCCAGCACTCGGCTCGACACAAATATGGCTGTTGTCTATAAATGAATGGATAGATAAATGAATAAATGAAACTCACCACTTCGATGCCTGTGACCTTGTACAGCTGGTCTAACAAAGAGTGGGGCTCGATGCCCATGAGACCTTTGCTGGCCGCTCCGATACATCCGGCAGCAATCATGGATGGAGGATATAGCATGAACCTGCAGTCTGAAACGATAAAACAACAACAAACAAAAAAAGAACTGTAAGTAAAATTGTGGACAAAACGTGTTTGCCGAACTGTGCTTTTGGAACTTACGGATCAAGAGCGGCAAGGTCCAAAATTACAGACCAGCATAATAACATCCACTTTTGATTGCAGGTTGTTGGTTTAGGTGCGGTTGCCGATTTTTTTTTCCTTCTTTGTTTTAGTTTAGGAAGGGAGGGTGGGCGTATGAGAAAGGGGCAGGAAACATTTCGGAATTAGCCACCAACTTTAGATTTTTGGGTGGTTTAGCACATTGATCGATTGGCCTCTCTGGGTTTGTTTTCGTGTTTTGTGAAAAATCTAGTGTTTATTTGTGAACTTGGTGGTTTATTCATTTCTTTTTTATTCTTTATTTGGTAGTTATGTTTGTACAAAACGTTGTGTGTGTTTGCTTGCTGGTATTTTGCAGAACGGGCTCTCATACAGCTAACCCAGTGACTATACCATTACAGCAGTTGATTATAGTGGTGCCTCCATTAGAATAGGTGTACCGCCCCTTCAGGCCATTATATCTAGGTAGGCAGTTTGTGAAACTGACATGTTACATATCTTATTGTTGCTATGTCGAGTCTTACCATTTGCTCCATGAGCTGTCAAGGGCTGGGAGATCAGCAGAAGAGAAGAGATGTATTCAATTTCATTAAGGAAAAAAACTGCTCGGTATACTTCTTACAAGATGCTCACTTTGACGCCAAACGTGAAAACTATATACGGGCAGAATGGGGATATACATGCTAGTGACAGTCCCGTCTTCTACAACAAGAACTTTACGAAACGGATGAATCGGTATTCCAAATTTAAAGCAGTATATGAAAGCATTGAAAATTAGCTGGATTAGAAAATTAAACAGCACAAGTCACAGATGAAAATAAGAATCACAAGAGTCTGCAGCAAAAAAGCACTATCGATTCCGTTTCAAACCTGCCAATATTAACTTTATGAAGGAGGCCGTATTTCAAGATGTTATTGCACGTCATCTGCCGACATGAGATTCCGAATGAGAAATCCGGCAAGCTATATGGTTTGCGACAAGCAGGGACGTAGTCGCGCACGTGAAAATTGTAATACACCTCCTGATCCCGAACGACCATCAGCAACAGGCATAGATCCTCATGAGCCCACGCAAGATGCGGGGTCTGATGCGGGTCTATATCTCTTGCTGACTTTGTGTTCGACTATGGGGTATTAGCGTGTTCTAACTATTGAATACGGACTTTTAAAAACATCGGTGTCTACATTTGTCGATCTGAAAGGCTACATTACAGATGAAGAGATAGATCAACCGTTTTAGTTAAAGGGTGGTGCCAGAATAGCTTGGCGCCTCTGGTACCACCCTTGAGCTATCATAGTCAAATTTATCTTAAGAAATGGGTGTATGCGCGAACTTCGGGAAACGGATATTGAGCTTTGAATGGGCATCACCTACAAATAACTTTAGAACATATTAATAATAAATACTAATATACTTTTAACAATGGGCAAAAAAGGGATATACCGCATTGGACAGTTCTATAATGAAGTAGGGCAGCCGAGGAAATATACTGAATTTAAAACAAAATATGGTATAAGCATCAATTTTCTTATGCAGGGTGCATTCAAGCTATACAAAAGTATATTCGCAACACTAACATCCACATTAAAAATAACGATATTAATGATAAACCAAAATCCTTGCAACTCCTTTATTCCGTGCAAAAGGGCTCAAACCGTTATTATGAAATCTTCACAATGAATACCAAAATCCACAAAGGTTAGATAAATGGAGTAAAGAAGTTAGCTGTGAAATGGACTGGAAGAAAACTGTGCAAAAACTGCAACAGGTAAAAGATGTCAAACAGAAGTGGTTTCATATCAGAATTCGTCATAGAATTATTGGCACTGCCACAAATATAATTATGCAAAAAAAAAATGGTATTCAAAGCTCAGACAAGTGTGCTTTCTGCATGAACAAAAGAGAAACTGTTGATCATATATTTTGGAATGCGGTTATGTACAATCCTTTTGGGTAAATTTAGCAAGCGTTATGGGTGAAAATGTGATCATGTAGGTTGTTTCAGTTTCAGCGAAAGACATACTTTTTAGAAACGATACCAACTTTAAAACATACACATTTTTTATTTGATATTCATCATCATCATCATCAGTCCCTTGCCCGAACTGGGCGTTGGGGGGACTGAAAGGCAGCAGCAACAGACAGTGCTCTCCACCGAGTTCTATTTTGGGCGGTGGCAAGCAAGTCTGGCATCTCGAGTTCGGTCCATTCTTTTATGTTTGCGACCCAACTACTTTCTCTGGCGACCTCGCCGACGACTTCCTTCGAGAGTGCCTTGGAGGATAGTCTTGGACAAGGTGTTGTGTCGGGTCACGTGGCCAAACCAAGCAAGCTTGCGCCGTTTCACGGTTGCCAGAAGGGGTTCATGTGGGCCCACCAGGGAAGTGACGATGCTCCGTACATATTCGTTGGTCTTGTGCTCGCGGTACGAGATGCGGAGCAACTTCCTCAGGCACTTGTTCTCAAAGGCCTGGATTTTCTTTTCTGAGTCTGCAAGCAGTGTCCAAGTCTCACAGCCGTAGAGTAGAATAGACACTACGAGGGATTCGTAAAGCCTGTACTTGATGGTGAAGCTGATGGAGTTACTTCGCCATATCCTGTCCAGCCTGGCCATTGCGGATGTTGCTGTACCTATCCTGATACGGATCTCTGCTATGCAACTACCGTCTTTGGACAGGGTGGCTCCCAAGTACTTGAAGCTATTGACCTCTTCTAGCTTCTGGCCGTTCATGTGGATGTTGCTGCTGCTGTCGCTTGTGGTGTTGATCATCACTTTGCTTTTATCCGTACTGATCTCCATGCCATAAAACCCTGCGCTACTTGAAAGTTTGATATTACTGATGCCAAAACTCTATATTTATAAATGTATAATAAGGAAGAGAAGGCCAACGATGCGGCATCCGATTGCGTAAGAGAGGCCGCAGGGGCGGAATTAGCAGAAGGCAGGACGCACCATCACACACACTACCACACACTTCTTCATCTCTCCAAATGCCCTTCCACCCCTTCCGCCTCCCCGCCTTCTCCCCCTTCGTTCCTTCTTCTCCCATTTCTTCTCCTCTCTCCCTCATCTACTGCTCCCCGCCCTACTCGGCTGCCCCCTCCCCCACCCTCATCCCCCTTCCTCCCCTCACCCCCTCCTCCTTCGCCTGCTTTTTCCTCCTCGTCCCCTCCTCCCCCTTTTTCCTCCCCTTCACCCTCCCCCTCCCTCTTCCTCATCTTTTCCTACTCCCCTTCCTCCTCCTCTCCCCTCTCCCCCAACCCTCCTCTCGCATCCTCTTTCTTACCCGGTTCTCCTTCCCCGCCTGTTCCTCCTCCCCCCTCCACCCCTCACTCCTTTTTTCCCCCTCCATCCTCTCTCCCCCCCCCCCTCCCTACCCTCCTCCTCCTCTGTCCTCTTCTTCGTCCGTTTCTTCTCACTCTCCCTCTGCTGTCTTTCCCAACCTAAAACTGTCTGTTCAATGCACAGTCTGTCTGCAAAGATGGCAAAGCTGACGTGATTTCAGATTTCATCCTAGACAATGACCTAGATTTTGTCGTGATCACCGAAACGTGGATCCGCTCAGCTGGCGATGAACCCATCATTGCCAGCGTCACTCCGAGTGGCTACCGCCTGGCCTCCTTCCCGCGTGCTTCCAGAGGGGGTGGCATTTCCATCATCTACAGGGACTGTCTTTCGGCTCACCTCTCCTTCTCTCAGTCTCTCCCTTTTGCCCATCCCTCCTTTGAATCTGTCAAGGCCGTAGCAACACTCCCTGGCCAGTCACTCATCTTCTCATGTATCTATCGCCCCCCTCCAAGCTCTCAAAACAAACTCACAAACTCCATGTTCCTCACCGAGTTTGACCTCCTCCTTGACTACTACAGCACACGACCCGGAAAACACATCCTTCTAGGCGACTTTAACTTCCACTTTGACAAACCCGACCACCCTGACTAGTGACACAAAACGCCTTTGCACGCCACTTTCAAACCACAATCTTACACAACACATCACTAAACCCACCCACCGACTCGGCCACACCCTCGACTGGATCATCACCCGCACCTCCGATCAACTCTTTATCGATTCTGACACCTCCTCTGTGCTTCCCGCTGACCACCTCGCTATTCTCGTCTTCTCAACCTACCTCCCCCGAAAAAAACCAAGCTCATTGTCTCTCGTCGCAAACTAAAATCTGTCAACCGCGAGAGCTTCTTCGACGAAGCTGTCCACCTTCTTTTGGACCCCGCCCCCTCTCCCGATCCTGCATCCCATTTCGATTCCTCCCTTCGAAAACTTATAGACACCCATGCCCCTGTCAATACCTGCTCCAAACCCAACCAACTCCCCTCCCCCTGGCTCACTGACGACATAGCCGAGGCCAAGCGCAAGCTGACGCTCATCTTACCTCACCGTTCACAGACATATCTTCCAAACAACTAGAACCAAGGTCTGCAGGGTGATATCCGACTCTAAACGCGGGCACCTTCGGAACCAAATCCTGGAGTCCCCTTCTTCCAAAACCCTCTACGCCACCATGAGCACACTCCTAGGCACTTCCAAAGACTCTCCTCTCCCCGGCACACACAGCATGGAAGAACTCCTGTCCGCTTTTTCTACCTATTTTTCGGACAAAATCCAAACTCTGCGCAACGCACTCGACACTCTCCCTTCTCCGCCTTGCCTTCCTGACTCCCCCCCCCCCTTTTCCGGCACTCCCTTCTCGTCCTTCCGCCCCGTCTCTCAGGATGAGGTCCTCAAGACCATAAAGTCCATGCCCTTGAAAACCTGCGAACTAGACCCCCTCCCAGCTTCTCTCTACCGCGACGGCCTTCCAAAACTTCTGCCTTCCATTACCGACATCATCAACGCATCTCTAGAGAACGGCTCCGTCCCCGATGTTTTCAAGTCCGCCATCGTCCGTCCTCTCCTCGGGAAGCACAGCCTCGACCCGGACGGGCTCAAGAGCTGTCGTCCAGTCTCCGGTCTCTCTTTCCTGTCCGGGCTTCTTGAGAGGGTTTTTCTCAACCAGCTCAACCTCCACCTCACCGACAACAACCTGCTCAGTCTATTCCGGTCTGCCTATCGCAAGCATCACAGCACTGAAACAGCCCTTCTACATATCTTAAACGATCTGCTTCTCTCCACCGACTCAGGCAACATCTCCCTTCTTACACTACTCGATCTCTCTGCCGCCTTTGACTCTATAGACCACTCTATCCTCCTCCACCGACTCCACCACTCCTTCGGCATCACTGACTCTGCTCACTCCTGGTTTCTCACCTACCTCTCCGACAGACAGCAGTCCATCACCATCAACGGCGTCTCTTCCAACCCAGTCACGCTCTCCTGCGGAGTTCCACAGGGGTCCGTCCTTGGCCCGGTCCTTTTCACACTCTACACCTCTCTTCTGTCCAACATCATCCAGTCTCACCGCATACACCACCACCTCTACGCTGACGACTCACAACTGCTAGACAAAGACAAACTCGACAACACTCAGTCACTGCTGACTCGCACGGCTGACTGCTACGAAGACGTGAAAAACTGGATGACAGCAAACAAGCTTAAACTGAACGACGACAAAACGGAAGCCATGCTGGTAGGCACTCGCCAGAAACTCTCCCAGCTCCCTCCCTCTCTCCACCTTCGGCTTGGCAGCACCCCCGTCTCCCTCTCTGACTCGGCCAAGAACCTCGGCGTCATCCTCGATTCCTCTCTGTCTATGACCAGCTTCGTCTCCGCCACGGCCCAGGCATGCTATTTCCACCTTCGCCGCATCAGTCAGATCAGAAAGTACCTCACTACCGAAGCTGCCACCAAACTTGCTGTCTCTCTCATCTTATCTCGCATCGACTATTGCAACTCTCTCCTTTCCGGTCTCCCTCAATCCACCATCTTCACTCTCCAACGCGTCCAGAACAATGCTGCCCGCCTCGTCCTCAGAAAGAAAAAATCCGACCACATCACACCCCTGCTCAAACTCCTTCACTGGCTCCCCATCCCCCAACGCATCCAATACAAAGTTGAGTCTCTCTGCTACAAATCCCTGAACAACTGCGCTCCTGCCTATCTCTCCAACTTACTTCACCCCTACACACCTTCCCGCTCCCTCCGCTCTGCCTCCGACCCTCTCCGCCTCCACATCCCTCGCACCAAACTTAACACTTTCGGTCCCCGCTCCTTCTCCGTCTACGGTCCATCCATCTGGAACACTCTCCCACTCTCTCTCCGTCAGAAACACTCTCTCTCCTCCTTCCAGTCCGCCCTCAAAACTCACCTCTTTCAACAGTTTTAGCACTATATCACCGCACTCCCCACCCCAAGCTGACCGTCGTAATGTATTTCACTGTTTGTGGTACGTGAGTCATTGTCTAAAGCGTGCGCATGCGTGCGCGAGTTGTGAGTGTGCGCTTAGAGTTATAATTATTATAAGATAAGCGCATTATAAATACCGTAATTATTATTATTATTTATTATTTTGCTTTTGTGCTGTCTAGGTGCCGGGTCTAGGCTCAGACACCAGCTACTGCAGGAGGTGGCGGGATATCGTGCCAGTGTCTTTGCCGACAACACCAAGAAAACATATCAGACTCACTTGCGCTCTTATCTCAGTTTTTGTGACCAAATGAACATCCAGCCGGTACCGGTGTGTGAGAGAACAGTGGCGCAGTACGCAGCCTTTTTGGCCAGGACACTTCAGCCCAGTTCCGTGGCACAATACCTCAACATTGTTCGCCTATTGCATTTAGAATGCGGGGAACCGCACCCATACCAGGACTCGTGGATGGTGAAAAGCACATTGCGGGGAATTGAGCAAACAAAAGGCTGCGCCCCTTAACCGCAAGACGCCGATGAGCCCGCAACTTCTTCTTCAGATTACTAAAAAAAACAAAAAAAAAACCACTTGATTTGTGCAGCTCTAAGGACTGTGTCTTCTGGGCAGCAATAGTGGTTATGTTATTCGGCCTCGGCGATCCAATCTTTTCCAAGACGGTGCAGGCTTCGATCCTGGAAAACAATTCACTAGAGACTGCTTTGTTGTGAATGACAACAGTAGTGTCAAGATACTGGTTAGGTGGAGTAAGACAATTCAGAAACGCGAAAAACCTCTAGTGATCGCGCTACCGGTCATGGCAGTGACGGCAGTGATCAGTATGTTTAGAGCGCTAGGCCCAGCGCCGCCTAAGGCACCGGCTTTCCCCATTCGGGGATCAGAGTTCAACAAACGGTTTCGAAAACTAACCTCTGCTGCTGAAGGGGTATATACAAGCCACAGCTTGCGGCATGGCGAGGCTACCTGGGCCCTGTCTTGTGGAGTGCCTGGCGAGGTGGTGAAGTGTTTGGGGGACTGGAAAAGCACTGCATACCTATCATACTTGGACCAAATACCTCAAAATATTCAAGATTTCTACAGAAGTGTACTTATTCAGAAAATACCGACACCTTGAACACTCAACTTTTCTCTCAATTGGGTGAAAAAACTGGCGTTTTCCTGCTAGGTTTGGGCAGGAAACAACCAGTTAACCTACTGGTTGGGTTAGATGTTACATGTTTGACAAGTGAGAGTCACGGGAATAAAACGCCTCCGTTGTTTTTGCCCAACTGACAGGAAAGTGTTGCCGGGTCAATTCAGTGTATAAGCGTGAGGAAGTAGTGTGGAGTTGAGCATAGGACTGATGTGTGATAGTGAGAACGTGTGGGTGGATGGTAAAACGGGAGCGGTGCGCGCTGTTCTGACCAAACCTCGCCCACGATCTGGTCCGGAACTCTGGCCAGCCATTAATTGCCAGAAAGGGGCGATGATGTCAGAACAGGGGCGCACTGGTGAGAAGGAGAGAGTGAGGGGGAAAGGGGAGGGGGGTGTGGGTGTGTGTGAGAGTGACTGGAGTTTAAGTGGTGTTTAGGCGAGGGATGAGTGATAAACATATTTTAAACGGAGGGAAAGAGGACTGAATGCGTGGGTGGGGGGCGGTGTCCGGTGGTAGCCGAAGTACCGAGTATGACTAGGCGGGGGAATTCCCGACTGTGGAATGCTATGATGAGAGATGGAGATTGAGAGAGAGATAGAGGGTGTGAAAGTCTGGAGGGGGTGAGGGCGTAGGCGAGGATGAGAGGCGATTGGGAGGAAGGAGTGAGAGTGTGTAGGAGGTAGATGCGTGGGCGGTCCAGGAGTGACTAGGGAACGGTACCGAGAAGTACATTCTGGTGGGGGGCAGCAGCCGCAACCGACAGCTACAACTTGAAAGCCCACCATCTAACCCCAAGCAACCACCATTGTATTCTGTTGCATATAAAGTGTCCTTAATTCTTTTCTTTTTTTTGATATGCATGTTCTCTGTACTTACTTACTTACGCCTGTCACCCTTCCCAGGGTATAGGCCATCGACGAGAGACCTCCAGCGACTCCTGTCCTGTGCTTCTCCTTCGATTTTACTCCAGGTGGTTCCCAGTCTCTTGATGTCTGCTTGGAGGTCTCGACGCCAGGTGTTTCTCGGCCTGCCTCTTTTCCTCTTTCCCTGGGGGTTCCATGACAATGCCTGCCTAGTGATACTGGAAACTGGCTTTCTCAGACTGTGTCCAATCCATCCCCATCTTCTTCGTCCAATTTCATTCTCTGCTGTTATCTGCTCTGTTCTCTCCCAGAGTCTGACGTTGCTGATCTTCTCTGGCCAGTGGATTTTCAAGATTCTTCTAAGGCAACTGTTTATGAAGATCTGTACTCTGTTGACTGTGGTTTTTGTCAATCTCCAAGTCTCTGCTCCATATAGAAGAACTGCTTTTAAGTTGGAGTTGAAAATCCAGACTTTGGTGTGTTGTGACAGTTCTCTGGAACTCCACACTTTTTTCAACTGAAGAAATGCTGCTCTTGCTTTACCGATTCGTGCTCTGACATCTGCATCAGTGCCGCCTTTTTTGTCGATGATGCTCCCGAGATAGGTGAAGGACTCCACCTCCTCCAACCGGGTGCCAGCAAGCAAGACTGGTTCTTCACTGGTTGCGTTCAGCCTCATTGTCTTTGTTTTCTGTTTGTGGATGGCGAGGCCCACTTGGGACAAGATGTCAGCAAGCCTCGTGGTCTTGTCCTGCATTTGTTGATGAGTGTGGGACAGTAAAGCCAAGTCGTCTGCGAAATCGAGGTCGTCAAGCTGTGTCCACAGTGTCCACTGTATTCCGCTTCTTCTCTGCTCAGTGGTCCTCTTCGTGACCCAGTCTATGGCCAGTAGGAAGAGGAACGGAGACAGCAGACACCCCTGCCTGACGCCGGTTCTGCCCTGGAGATCCCTGGTGAACTGCCCTTCGTGGATCACGCGACATGTCATCCCATCGTAGCTGCTCTTGATCAGGCAGACGAGCTTTGTGGGTACACCGTAGTGTCGTAGGAGTTTCCACAAAGTCTCTCGGTCCACGCTGTCAAATGCTTTCTCGTAATCCACAAAGTTGACGTACAGCGGGGAGCTCCACTCCAGTTCTCTGTAGCACATGATAAGTCTGGCAACTAACTGTACATTTATGTTGTTTTATTATGAGATAGTACTATACATTAATTGCCTCGGCTCAGTTGTACGCACGGTGTATTATGGAGGTCCTTTTTGTGTTCGGATTTGTTTTTTTGTTTTTAGTTTTGTGTGTAGTGTTGCAGGGGGAGGGGGGGCCGGGGGGGGGGGGGGGCACGAAACAACCAGTAAACCTACTGGTTGGGTTAGATGTTGTCTTACATGTTTGACAAGTGAGAGTCACGGGAATAAAACGCCTCCGTTATTTTTGCCCAACTGACAGAAAAGTGTTGCCGGGTCAGTTCAGTGTATAAGCGTGAGGAAGTAGAGCATAAGACTGATGTGTGATAGTGAGAGCGTGTGGGTGGATGGTAAAACGGGAGCGGTGCGCGCTGTTCTGACCAAACCTCGCCCACGTTCTGGTCCGGAACTCTGGCCAGCCATTAATTGGCCGAAAAGGGCGATGATGTCAGAATAGGGGCGCACTGGTGGGAAGGAGAGAGTGAGGGGGAAAGGGGAGGGGGGGGGGTAGGCGTGAGTGACTGGAGTTAAAAAAAAATATTTTCACGTTTTTCACGAATTATATGGGTTAATCTTAAAACAATTGAATCATTTTTACGAAAAAAAATCCGCGATCTTCTCACTAATAATCGCATGATTTTTCGTATACGGTATTTACATAAGCCTGCAGTTTGTCTCGGCTGTCGGGTGGATTTAGGTCAATTGTGACCTGTATACCCTAGGTGTGAAAATCAGACAGTTTTCTGCATCACTTTTTCGAAGACATTTGTAAAACGGCTAGCATAACTTGTTTTTCTTTTACCAAAAAAAACTATCTTTTTATTAATACCCGCATGATTTTTCATAGACAGTGTTTGCATAAGCCTGCTATTTGTCCCGGCCCTAGGGTAGGATTAGGTCAAATTGTGACCTGTAAGCCCTATGCATGAAAATCAGCAAGGAAATTGCAATGTTGATCCTTTAATACGTCAAATGTTAGTACTGCGATGATGACGTATAACATCGAGTTGTGACGATGAACACGGCGTCGTGGGGCTAATGATGCTATGATGTGAAGCTTGAAGTGACTTCATTTTGCTGCTCGTGCTATTATTCTTCTTCAGAATAGCTATGCTACGCCACTGACTCCACAGAGCTTACGAATGGCGGAAATCGCCGTGTGCTCGTCTATATTTATGTGTGCCAGTGTGTGTGGATCAGAGAGCGGATTAGAGTAGTAGATGGATTCCTGTCGCTACACCAGCCCACAGAGCCTACCAATGGCGGGAATCGCCGTGTGTCCATCTTTACTGATTTGTGTGTGCCAACGAGTGTGTTGATCAGAGGTTGGCTTATAGAGGAGGGAAATGGATCAGCATAATAAGCCAACAAATATAAACAACTCTGAATGTACCTAAAGATAAGCGCATCTGAGCTCTAAACAATACGGTAGACTTTGGGATGAAATCCTCATCTTTTTTTTCTGAAGCGTTTAGTCGTTTGTCCAGCTTGCACGAGAGAGAGAGAGAGAGAGAGAGAGAGAGAGAGAGAGAGAGAGAGAGAGAGAGAGAGAGAGAGAGAGAGAGAGAGAGAGAGAGAGAGAGAGAGAGAGAGAGAGAGAGAGAGAGAGAGAGAGAGAGATGATGATGATGACGATGAAACGTTTTTATTCAGGATAAAAAGTTTTAGGCATTGCAATGCCTATCTTCCAAACTGTCCTGCTACTCTACACAAAAATACATCAGACGATACAGCAAAAGATAAAAACATATACAAGTAAAAAGACCACCACCACCCCCCCACCCCCCACCGGTCAGAAAAAAGAATATATATATAGGTATGAACGTGACATGTTAATGCAGACAGTCGAACTATTACATAATCTGCAGCAACAGTAGAAGATTATTAGGTAATAGGAAACTTGTCACTAACTATACGAATAGTAGCATATGGGAGCCGAACATACTATTACTTCTGAAGTAAATATTTATGGAGGCGATCCCGCCTTTGAAGACGCTAATCTTACAAATTGATTTCAGGTGTGGAGGTAAAATATTCCACGCTTTAGCGCCTGAAAGGGACAGGCTGGTTTTACAGATGTCTAATCTAATTTTTGGAAGGTGGATCGAACTATTTCTCGTGTTTTTCCTATTATTGTCGAAAAATAGAGTTTTTAGATAGGGTGGAGCTTTTTCGTGCATGATCTTGTGCAGTAGAACACAGCGATTAAATTCAAACTGTTTATTCAATGTTAGTAACTTGAGGGATTTTAATTTTTCGTCAGTCGAAGTAGGACCGGGAAGTATTAATTTAATGCCCCGACGATACAAGGAAATAACTTTTTTTCATGTGAACTTCGCTGCATCCATCCCAGAAGGTAGAACTGTAGTCACAGTGTGTTTTGCGCATGGAAAAAGAATTTACAGATATCAATATTGGTATGGTATGGTACGGTGTCTCCAAGGTGCACATATCCATCTAGGGATGGAAGCTGGAGCTTTGAAAGCCTGCTGCTACTAAGCACTACTTTAGGTGCAACCCTCCACCCGGCTATTAACTTCGGTGCATGTGAAATATTTATGTTTTTCCATTTCACCGGCCCTACCGGGCCTTCTCTTTTTGATTAGTGGTAATGGGATTTTTAACGTGCGCACTTGATGATTATGCTTGCTGTGCACACGAAGGCGAGACAGGCCGAGTCTGTACGTAAATTTGACGCGATCGGAATGAGAAAAAGTCCACATCCCATTCCTGCCCACCAGGAAATTCGAACCCGGGTTCTTACGACTGCCAGCGCAGTGGCTCATCCACGAAGCTACATCCCCATAGTATTAATTATATGGCGTAGTTTTGATAACAGGAACATATTTTGGGAGATTGTTGCATATAGTCAGTATGCGGTTCTCAGCTTAATTGGTTGTCCACTATAACGCCTAATTAAGCGATGCCTCGTTACTTGTTCTACAGGCTGGCTATCTAAGGAGAGTGTTAAGGTGGTAGGCAATGCTGATGTTTCTGACGTGTAGTAACTAACGTGCTCTTTGTCTTTGGAATACTAATAATCATTTGATTATCACTGCACCAGCCTGCTACTTCATCAAGACTTTGTTGGAGTACCTTATTAATGGTTGCGATATCTTTATCAGATGTGTGTATGGTCGTGTCGTCTGCGAACAGATCGCAGTTTGCGTTTAAATGAGATATGCACAGTAGCAGATCATTAATAAATAAATTAAATAATAAGGCCCTAGAATAGACCCCTGTGGAACGCCGCAAGTTACTAACCCGTCAGAGGAATATTTGCAGTTTAGCAGTACTTTCTGCGTTCTGTCCCTGAGACAAGAAGATATCAAGGAGACAGTATTTAAGTCAATGTGATAGAACGGCAGTTTGTCTAGTAGGATAGAGTGGTTGACAAGATCAAAACTTTTTTCAGGTCAAGAAAGATTTACCTGATACTTTTACTGTCATTTATGGCAGACAGCCATTTATCAATTAACTGATTGAGGGCAGTTTGGCACGAATGTAGAGGTCGAAATCCTGATTGTGCTGCATTTATCAGATGGTTTTGCTCCAGAAAGTTTAGAAGACGAGTATGGATATGTTTCTCGAGCGGTTTTGAAATACAGCATAATATGGAAATGGGTCTGTACTCGTTTAGGTTGCATAAATCTTTGCTTTTAGGAAGAGGGATTACCTTTGCTTTTTTTTTTTTTTTAGCTCATCGGGAAAAACGCTATGTCTGATCGATAAATAATAAATAGCTAGTTAGTTAGTTGTACATTGCTTAACGTCTCGACAGCAACAAGAATTTCTCAGGACGTGCTTGCACTGCTCGTGAAAAAAACCCCAACTAAACAGAATATTGAATGTATGTCGCCAGCCGGTCTAATACGCTAAATAAAGCCAAGACCATTTACCAACACACATCCAATATCAAGAGCTACAGGCAGCGCACACAGTAGGGGGAGTTTAAAAAAGGAAAATACAGGTGAATGTATTGATTGATTGATTGTACATTGCTTAACGCCCCGACAGCAACAAGACTTTCTCAGGACGTGCCTGCACTGCTTGTGAAAAAACAAAAAACAAAAACAACAACAACAACAACAACAAAACAAAATAACAAACTAAACAGAATATTGAATGTATGTCGCCAGCCGGTCCAATACGTTAAATAAACCTACGACATGGGGCCCAAATAAACCTAAGACCATTTAGCAACACACATCCAATATCAAGAGCTACAGGTAGCGCAGACAGTAGGGAGAGTTTAAAAGAAGAAAATACAGGTAAATGGACCAAGGGTAGACAAAAACACATGCCCCAGAATAGAGTTAGTTAGTTAGTTATTTGGGTTTAACGCCGAGCAGGCAACTAAGGCCATCTCACGGCGGGCCCCAGAATAGAGGGGAAAAACCCAGCATGTGGGGCTGCCCAGGTTGACCCTGGGAACTAAAAAGTAGTTAACCCCACCCAAGTCCCCCAGGGCACACCCGGGTGGGGGTACCGGTGAATGGACCAAAGGTAGACAGAAACACATGCCCCAGAATAGAGGGGAAAACCCACCCTGTGGGGCTGACCAGGGTGACCCTGGAAACTAAAAAGTAGTTAACCCCAGTCACGTCTCCAGGGCAGACCCGGGTGGGGGCTATAAATAATAAATAAAGGTCAGGGATTCGACGACGTAGGGCAGAGATAGTATTAAAATCTGACTACTAATACCATCTGGATCGCAAGACGATTTGTTTTGAGAAACAGTCAAAAAACTTCCCCCGGCACGTGTTTAAAAAAAAAAAAAAACTTTACAGGACCCAGCGAGGGCCCTGTCGTGAACATTCGGCTACCTGGCAAACCGGTTTGCAACTCAGTTGACTGAGTTTTCAACTGCGTTTGTCGTGCTGGCAAAACTCCCGTGAAAAAGACAGCCACTTCATGTATGCAGCGAGTGGGCACCGCGATCACTGATGTAAATCAGCGATATTTCTACTGATAGCAACAGTAGCAGACGACACCACCCAACAGACTGAGCTGGCCATTGTTTTTACGTCAGTCTTGCCCCTGAGGGGGACTCAAACTGCAGTATGGACCAGGACGAGCTATCCGTAAGTTACACAGTACAGTCTGTATCTTTATTTGATATCGGAAGGGGGAGAAAGGAGGGGTTATTTCATCTGGAGTGGCCTACAGCGAATATTTTCCCTACTAAGGGCAGCTATTATAATCAGCGTGACCCAAGGCGACCTAAGATTGATCTCCCTTGTATCTTTTGGCAACTATGTAAATAGTCGATTGTACCGCACACAGACTTGCCCACAGTCGTACGCACAGACTCTCACGCAACAGACGCATACACCGCCACTGACTCAGACGGGCGCATTCATTCGGTAAAACACAACACACGGGCTCCCTTTCTAAAGTAACCTTTATACACTATAAATGAAAAAGAACGACTTAAATGATTATCAACTATGTACACTGTTCTATTATCACACACACACGTATCACAATATCTTTGCCAGGCTAGGTCTTAGTCTCACATTGCCTCCAACCTGTTTGATGTTGTTGCCTGGTTACGTTGGTCCTTCTCACGTCTAGGCGTGAAAGTCCTTCGTCGTACGCTTCTTGCCGTCCTGTCTCTTTGGCACGGACGTCCTCGTTCTCGTACGGTACTCAGTTCTCGTTCTGACTCGGGTGTCTTGGTCCCAGTCAGACTCACTCTCAGAAGAGCTGGAGGGATGACCTCACGTAGGTCCCACCTGCGACTCGACGTCTCGGCGTCCGTCTTTTCCACTCTTTACAAGAACTCTGAATAGACAACAAAAGTCCCAACGTAACACTTGCTAAACACACAACATATTGGATCAACGAGAAACGTCACGTAACCTGGCTGATACAAATAACTCACGTTCATTCACACACACACACACACACGTGCTTCATAAACTATTTTCGTATCACCCCATATCTCTTTCACTATCTTGAAACAGACTATAGCCTAACTGACACTCTTGCTATACATTACTCTATACCCTGGAAAAGACTATGCTTACCCAACCACGTACTATCTTTATAGCGGCTTAGACATACACACTCCATATTCCTTTAGTCATCTAACTCGGTAAACAACTGTATACAAAAACACCGGTTACTTCATCGAATTCTAAACATACTATAACTAAACCAAACCGGAACACCGCTATACAACCACATTAATCTTACCACGCATACTGTCTTTAACTAAACAACTATCAATACTACGTTTATAGAAACATACCTGAAATCTAGGCTTCAGAGTCTTGGAATGCGGGCTAGGTAACTCAAACACAACCGTTCCATACGACAAGACAGCCCGCACTACCGATCTAGACCTCTGACAGTCACAGCTTCCGCCTAGAACTCACTAAACAGAACTCACCAAAACTCCGTGCTAACCATTCCTTAGAAGTTCCACGTGCGTCTAGTGCCACACAGACTATCGGCACAAACAAACCGTTAACAAAAACCCGCACCGTTCTAATCCTACTGTGTGAGCACTATGCACTAGCATAGAGCTTCATCACATCGATTGTCTCTCTCATACAATTTACTGTGTTGGCTGTTGAATTTGCCCCATCGAAAGGAGTGCGTAGATTTGACCGCCATCTTGCATATCCAAGGTAACCATGCACTCCGAGTGTTCCCACAATGCCACGCTGACGATGGCGACTGCTCAAGTTGCGTGTATGGTAACTGCAGTAAAACTGTATGCCTCCACTATGTGTACAATATCATGGACTGGATTTACGTGTGGAAAAGATTCGTTCACAACTACAAAGTGTCAGGAGTCATACTTACAGCTTGTACTGCCGTACATTCTGCCATCATCCCCAGCGCGTAAACTTAATCCGTGGCAGCCGGTCAGTTTCGAAAGTGTCAAAGCATCAATCGTCTGATATTGTCCGATCTGCTAAGCAAGAGGATTTCCGTGCAACAGGAAGTGGCCTGTCTTTTCCCGGGAGTTTTGCCTGCTCTGCGTACACAGTTGCAAACTCCGTCAACTGAGTTGCTGACCGATTTGACCCACTTAGAGGCACAGTAGCCTGCGGCTGGCACAGGGCCCAAGCTTGGTCCTGTAGAGTCTTTTTAAAACACGCGCTGGGCGGGTTTTTCTCATTGCACCTCAGCTTTAAACTGGAAATAAATTTGCCTACATCTAGAACAGTCATAAGCGGTACGAGAGAGAGAGAGAGAGAGAGAGAGAGAGAGAGAGAGAGAGAGAGAGAGAGAGAGAGAGAGGAGAGAGAGAGAGAGAGAGAGAGAGAGAGAGAGAGGAGAGGAGAGAGAGAGAGAGATGAGATGAGATGAGATGAGATGAGATGAGATGAGATGAGATGAGATGAGAGGAGATGAAACTTTGAAATGAAACTTTGAAATGAAACTTTATTTCTGAACGGAAGAAGCAGTTAGCACATGTGCTTGACGTTGCTAAACTACAAAGGTACAAATCTGCTAAAGGTACAAAGCTACTAAGATACAAAAGTACACAGCTACTAACATGAAAGTGCACATAATATAACAAGTCGTTCAAAAAGAGATGGATAAGGCAAAATGGAGGGCACCAATTATGATTACTAACAATGTGAACGGGGAAAAAAAAGAAAAAAAAAAGATAGTCTTTAAAATTCCTTCTTTTACTGAAATCAAATACGCGCGCACGCTCGCGCCGCATGCTCACACACACACACACACACACACACACACACACACACACACACACACACACACACACACACACACACACGCACGCGCGCGCGCGCACACACCCATATACACGCACGTGCGCGCGGAGGTTAATATCAAGGCTTTAGGCGATGGAGATACCCGAACCAGTGAATGGGCTGTTAGATAGCAGGTACTTGAAGAGGCTTTCCTTGAAAGACGGGAGTGAACCAGTGTGTGTTATGTGCGCTGGCAGTTTATTCCAAAACGAGGCGCCCGAGAAAGCAAGGGTGGTTTTAAATAAATCTATCCTCGGGCGTGGTGTGATGAAGTTTCGCCTTGATGTTGAATAGCCTGAAGCTAAGAGAGAGAGAGAGAGAGAGAGAGAGAGAGAGAGAGAGAGAGAGAGAGAGAGAGAGAGAGAGAGAGAGAGAGAGAGAGAGATAACACTTTCGGCCCCCGCTCCTTCTCCGTCTACGGTCCATCCACCTGGAACACTCTCCCACTCTCTCTCCGTCAGAAACACTCTCTCTCCTCCTTCCAGTCCGCCCTCAAAACTCACCTCTTTCAACAGTTTTAGCACTATATCACCACACTCCCCACCCCAAGCTGACCGTCGTAATGTATTTCACTGTTTGTGGTACGTGAGTCATTGTCTAAAGCGTGCGCGAGCTGTGAGTGTGCGTTTAGAGTTATAATTATTATAAGATAAGCGCATTATAAATACCGTAATTATTATTATTATTATAGAGAGGGAGGGAGGGAGGGAGAATGACAATGACAATGACAATGAACCTTTATTTTATAACGGTAAAAGTATTTGGTGACAGAACCAATTTTCAAACTTGCCATTACTACCATTAAGCTAAGAACTACCATTAAACACTATCAGAAACAAAACAACGTTTTCCCACAAAAGTAAATAAAAGCACATAGGCACAAACATTCTCTATATCACACACACACACACACACACACACACACAACACACACACACACACACACACATATTATACACCACACACATACAGACACACACGAACATG
>BTPG01000009.1:676290-743485 GCA_036245525.1 Semisulcospira habei | reverse complement strand
GCATCCTCCCACGTCACTATGTTAGGTTGTCCTTTCCTCAGCAAATCAGTCAGGGGTGCTGTGACTACCGCAAGTTTGGTATGAACTCCCTGGTAGTAGTTCGCCCAGCCCATAAATGAGCGGACTTGCGTCTTGTGTCGGTAGGTCGACGGGGGCATCCCTGATCTTCTAGCACGTTGGCATCGTGTAGTCCCTTTCTTCGCTCAATTTATGTCCAATGAAGATCTATGTTTGTCAGCCCCAAGAATACACTTGCGTGGACGGGTGGTGAAATTCGCATCTGACAGTCCTTTGGAAACAGTTTCTACGGTAGGGCTGTTTGAGGTTGATCCTCCCCAAGTTTTGGTATGGATCAAAATGTCATCCCAGTAAAAGTACCACATTTTTGGCACATCTTCTAGGATCTTTTTCAGTCCTCTCATGCAATGTGGCACCACTGTTCACACACATACAAAAGGCATTTTCAGGAACTCCCAATGACCTGTCGGGTGTGACGAACGCTGTCTTGGGGATATCATTCTTCTGCAACCTTGATGATTGCCAATACCCATTGCCTTGGTCAATTTTGGAGAAAAATCGGTCTCCAGCTGACTTTCGGGAACAGTTCTTCCGCTGTGGGCATTAGGCTCTGGATCAAAGATTGTAAGTTTATTGAGTCTGCGATAGTAGAGAACACACTCGGTTTGGATCCATCTGGTTTCTTCACAATGATAACTGGGGACGCATTTATGGTGACTTGGACTCTCTGATGACAATTCAGAACTCAGCATTTTCCTTGATATCCTTTTTTCAATTCTTCTCTCGGTGTTATAAGGAAGACGATAAGGGTTGCTGCGAACTGGCTCGTTTGACGTCAGGTTTACCTCGTGCAGGATGGTGTCTGTTGTACCTGGGTCAGGTGTAAACCGATGCTCGAACTCTTGAGTCAGGACGTGCAGTTCTTTACGTTGAGTCTGGGTCAGATTCTGACCAAACTGGATATCTTCTACATCCTCTTTATGTCGGAGTTCATTAAGGTCAAATAGGTTCTCGTCGTCTAGTCTTTCGTCATCAGCAAAACGCACCGATTCCGCCAATTTTTGTTTGTCTTGACCTCTCTGTAGCTCCACCAGCCTGTCCCTATTCACGACAGATGCTTCCGTGTTGTTCGCCACTTTAAGAGGGATGGTCTGATGACTCTTCTTTGCTTGACTTCTCGTGATAACAGAACATATTTCAGATCTCCACTCTGTATCTGGATCGTCTGCTTTTCTGGCACCATCATTGTTTCCGAAGATGAGGTCGTAGATTGGTGTCTTCACGCACAACGCCTTCACCTCTCCTGTCAAGTATGGGGTGTCGACACTGACTTTGGCAAGGGGGATAATCCTTACAGTTCCGTCAGCCAAAATGTAGGGTGGTCCACTCCTGTAGCTTCGGGTCTTCAGCTCTCTCACGATGATACAGTTACAACCAGTGTCTCTCAACACTCTCACTGGTGTGTCGCCGACGAGTCCTGACATCACCGGCATGTTCGGCACTTCATTCTCAGGCAGCGCGATGTTTGAGACTGGTAAAAATGTAGTCCCATCTCCTATTGGGATGCGTCCATTTTTTCTAAAAGATTCGATCAGCTTTGGTGTAACTTGCTTTTCTCTGGATTTAAAGTCATTGGATGACGTCACATCATTTGCTAATACAGCGGCAGCTCTGTGTTGAGACGTGGTACTGCTTCTGCCTGCTATCCCACGATCTTGGTTGGATTTTCTGATGTTGTCCGCCCTCGGGGAATGTCTTTAGAAGGACACCGTAACGCCTTGTGGCCTTTTCTTTCCACAGAGAAAACATGTCAGGTTCTCCACGCGCTGTGTATGCGGGGTGTTTCTGACATTGTGGATTTCCTCTGCTGGTGCAGACACACGCTGTGGCTTACTGGACCCGAACTTCATGTTGTGGGCGTCAAGGTATCTTTGAGCGAAGTCGGCCAGAGCCTTTAGTGACTGGTCTTTTTGCTCCCTGAGGTGGGCGGCCAGGTCCTTAGAACATGCGCTGAAAACTTCGTTCTTTGATGATGAGGTCGCTCAGGTCTTGGTACTCTCTGTTTAAGGCCAGCCAGCTCTATCCATTTCTCCAGGTAGCTTCTCATTCTCTCAATGAATAGGCCGGGTGTTTCTCCTTCTTCAGGCTTGCAGTTCCGAATTCGTCGCCTGTACTCCTCTTTAGTGAAGTCGTACTGTCTTAACAGGGCGGCTTTCAACAGAGTATAATCTTCGGCTTCTTCTCTTGGCAAACGGGTATGTAAAATTCAAGCGCTTTGCCAGTTAGAAGTGCGCACTAGTTTAATAGGCCCAAGTCTCTTGTTCGAATTGCTGCTATTTGCGAGCCCTCGATCGCTCCAAATAAGCGTCCATCTTATCTGAATTTTCAATGAAAGGTGGAAGTTTTGGCCGCACGGGCTGTTTGTTCTCTGCTCGCTAATGTTGTTGCTTCATTAGTTCTCTGGCTCTGTGCCTCTATCTCCATCTGCTTTAGATGAATTTCGTGTTGACGCTGCCTCTCCGCCTCTTCTCGCTCCTCTTCTCGTTGTATAGCTCAAAAAGTCACGAGAACATTCACCAAACAAAATAAAGGCTGCTCGATACACGCGCACAGGAAAACAAAAAGTAGCGAAAATGTTGCGATGTCAACAAGCCGACGTGACGCTTACGAGGCCACCAGACAGTGCGACCCTTCTACAACGCACCGGACTAAACACAACAAAACAAAAACGGCTCTACTCACAAACAAAAGAAAATCATACTAAAAAAATCAGATCGTTACCTACGAATAACACACGCACGCTCTCACAGGATAACACAACCACAATCTAACAAAGAGGTTCACCTCTTTCGGCTTTGGAGTCTGTGATGATGCATGCAAATCTATGTGTCTTGATTAAGCTGAAATTGCCGACAGGCGGAGTGCAATAAATTTGGTGCGTTCAGCATCGACAGAGTCAAAAAAACATAACCAGAAAGATTTTGACCACTAAACGTCGTGTAGACTACAGAGACTGATGAGAATCTATGTACTGACGAACGAGGCTGTTTCAAATCACAGTCGCCTTGACGAGGACTGCTCAAGTTTAGCATTGTCTCTTTCATAGCAGTCAGTCATGTGTCGGCAATTAAACCTTACAGACAGCTGGTACCGCTGTGAAAAAGGCTCTAACATATGGCACTGCTTGGTTCAGTCTGTGACCCATTTACTATCTTAAAATGGGCAAGATTGTGAGGAGTAACGATAGCCCTTATACCATGTCTAAACTGTATGACCCATGTTGGAAGTCGTTCACTCATATTCACTGCTACTCTGACAGACAAGCCATTGGGACCGGCCTGTGACTGGTTGGCTTTCAATGTCAGGCCTCAAGTCAATCGAAAACTAAGATATAAAATATTAACCACTAGCATATTTCTTTCTGGGTACAGCTGTGTGTGTGACTGTTGATGATTTGTAAGTTAGAACAAGAAGAAACAGCAAATATGCAAACATTATTTGTAACTCAAAAATAATAACTATAAAGCGGCACTTGTAGCATACGGCACTCTATATCATTATGATTTTAAGTGGAGTGATGGTGTAACGCACGCAGACTTGCCCCCAGTCGCAGGTACAGACTCTCGCACAACAGACACATACACCGCCACTGACTCAGACGGGCGCATTTACGCGGTAAAACTCAACACGGGCTTTCTTTCTAACGAAGATTTTTTATACAAGATAAATAAAGAAAACGCTCAAAAGATTATCTATTTACACCACACCTTCCCGACTACCAGCATCCCAACATCACATGCATACACAATATGAAGGCCAGGCTAGGTAGTAGTATCTCGCACTCCAACCTGTTTCGTGTTCTTCCCCGGTTACGTTCAGTCCTTTTCATGTCTAGGCGTGCAAGTCCTTCTTCGTACGTTCCAGAGTCGTCCCGTTTCTCGTACCATGGACGTCCTCGTAGCTCGTACCGTATAGCGTAGTCCTCGCTGTGACCCGGGTGTCTCGGCACCGGTCGCTCACTCCCCGGGTGAAGAGATGGAGAGATGACCTCGCATTAGGTCCCTGGTGACTGACGTCTCGGCGTCCGTCGCTCCACTCTCGTTAAGCACTCTAAACAATAATAAAGTCCTAAATCATAACACTTGCTAAACACACTCACATATTGGACAATATGAGATACATTACATAACCTGGCTAATACAAATAACTCACACGTTCATTCACACACACACACATGCTTCATAACCAGAACTACTTTCGTAACACCCCAGAACTCTGTCACTACCTTGAAACAGACTAAAACCTAACACTCTCGCTATACGTTATCCCATACGCTGGAAAAAGACTATACTTAACCACTTACTATCGTCATAACGACTTAGGCCTACACCCCTCACATTCCATCCCGGTAAATAACTGTATGTATACGAAAAATACAGGTTATGTCAATGAATTCCAAACCAACATAACTAATCCAAACCAGTCAACACTACACAACCAAATTAACTCCTATTAACGCATACTATCCTTAACGCAGTAACCCACAATAATAAGTATAGAAACGTACCTGAATTCTAGGTTTCAGAGTCTTGCAATACCTCACACACGTCTGTCCTCACTGACAGTACAGCCCGTACTAACTTATTTAGACCTCTGAAAGACTGAGCTCTCGCCTAAACTCACTAAAATCTCCGTGCTAAACGTTCCTTAAAGATTCCAAGTGGCCCACGTGCCACCACAGACTATCGTCACAAACAAACCGCTAATACTGTACCGTAATAATCCTACTGTGTGAACCCTATGCGTAAGCATAGAGTTTCATCACAGGTGGTGTAATCTGAACAATTTCCATCCAGTTTTCCAGTTTACAACATCATTTTCAGTGCTTAGTTGGCAACTTGAACTTTGAAACTTTGAAACTGAAATTGCCGACAGGAGTGCAAGAAATGTGGTGCGTTCAGCATCGATAGAGTTAAATAGACATAACCAGAAATATGTTGACCACTAAACGTCGTGTAGACTACAGAGACTGATGAGAATCTATGCACTGACGAAGGAGGCTTTATCAAAACACAACCTCATTGACTTGGTCCGGCTGATTCCACCACTAACAGCAGAGCATGTGGTGACTGCATAAGCTAGTAACAGCAGAGCATGTGGTGACTGGATAAGCTAGTAACTAAATTTAAGTTTGCGGGAAAAAAAGATGTTCATGTTGATGCTTCAAGTTCAGTGTCGGAGAGGCAGAGGTCCTTCATCAGCCGGCACCCAAGGAAGAGCATCGTCCTCCCCACATCACCATCGGCGAGTCCGAACTGAGTCAGTGCACCAGTTTACCTACCTTGGCTGAATCGTCACGTCAGACGCCAAGCTGACAAGGAGCTGGACAACAGGCTGGCAAAAGCGAACAGCGCTTTCGGGTGACTTTTTTAAGCGAGCGTGGCACAATCAACAGCTGAAAACAGGCACTAAGATCAGCGTGTACAGAGCTGTCGTCCTCACCGCCTTGCTGTATGGTTCCGAGCCTTAGGCCCTCTACCGCAGCCAACTACGCCTGCTCGAACGCTTCCACCAGATCTGACTGCGTACCATCCTGGAGTGACTATGTCACCAACGTCGAGATCTTTGAATAGGTGGAAACTGTGAGCATCGAGGCTTTGCTGCTGCGGACACAACTTTGCTGGGTGGGGGGGGGGGGGGTTCGGGGGGGGGGAGGGTACGTCTCCAGGATGGAATATCATCGCCTACCAAAGATCACCCTGTTCGGCGAGCTCGCCACTGGACACCGAGACAGAGGGGCACCAAAAAAGAGAAACAAAGACGGTCTCAAGAAGTCACTTAGTGCCTGCCAAATCGACCACCGCCAGTGGTCTTCGCTTGCTGCGGACCGTGACACCTGGCGCTCCACCATATACAAGGCAGCCGTCTCCTTTGAGGACTCGCGCAGAGCTAGCCTTAAAGACAAGCGGCTGAGGAGAAAAGAAAAAAAAGCAGAGATGTCGAAACTCAGAACTTTGGCCAGACCTGCCCCTGCAGCCACTGCGGTCGAACCTGCCTGTCCCGGATTGACCTCCGCAGCCACCAGCATGCCTGCTGACATCGTGGGCAACCATTATAGAATCTTCGTTCGCGAAGTCAAGCCAAGAAGTTTGCTAGTGCGTCGAATTCAGTTTTCCGGGTGGGATACGGGTGTTTCCTGCGTGGGCGCTGGTCTATGATTTAGTCGGACCTTGCGGATCAGTGGAGCCCCAAGGCCGGTCCGAAATCATAGACCAGCACACGTAATTTTAGTAATGAGCGTCGGTATATATATCATCAAGTTTTGTGTAGGTTCAGTTTTCGATAGGTTGCGATTATCCGATTCCGATTTTAACATATGTTCTCCATTATTTTCTTTTGCAGGTTTGCTCGGAACAGAACATGGAAGAGACCGTCTTCCCCCTGGCCATGAACTACTTGGACAGATTTCTGTGTGTTTATAGCTTGCATCGGACGAGACTGCAGTGTTTAGGAGCCGCGTGCATGTTTTTCGCGTCCAAGATGAAAGAGAGTTGCTACATCTCGCCGGAACAGCTTGTGATATACACGGACAGATCTATCGGCCTTACAGACTTGACGGTACATGTAGCTCTGTTCTGTTATTATTGTGAGGAGTGTTTTATTAGAGATTAGAATATTAACCCCCCCCACCCCCCCCCCCCCACCCCAGCTGCGGTTTTGAAATTTTTCACGGTCTCATTCACTGTTTGTTTCTCTTGGAGAATATTTGATGCTGACAAGAGCCATAGACCCTTTGAGCCACCGCGTTCTGCGAGGGCTCATGAGAATCTGTTTTTCTTGCGGGTGGATCGATTTCATTGAAGGGTGTAACAGTGGGCTTGGGTGTGTGGGTGTGCTGTCTGGCGCATGGTGGGTGTGTGGGTGTGCTGTCTAGCGCATACGGTGCTGTGTATCATTATAGATTTGTTAGTTTTGTATGCCGCGATAGACTACTTCCAGTGTCTATATATATATTTTAGTGTTCAGGCTTACCTGCCTCCGTCAATGCCACACTTGGTGAGGGTAGTTTTTCCGTCGTCTTATCACCCTCAAAGTGGCAATTATCATCCTCAAAGTGGCAATTATCACCCGCAAAGTGGCAAAATACGTGAAAACCAAACGTGTAATAGACGCGCCAAAACACAAATACGCCAAAACAAACATGATTCACAAAACATGGCTGGGTGCGACAGTCGTGAAAGAGAGAGACTCAGACTCAGACAGTCTATTGTTCAGTCGACAATTCACAAAATGTCCGTACAATGGAGTGAGACATTACATCATTTATAATTCAGGTGTATATAAAAGCCATATGGCGATGTTTATATCAAAACACACACACACACACACAACACACACACACACACACACACACGCACGCACGCACGCACGCACGCACGCACACACACACACACACCACACACACACACACACACACACACAAACACACACATTTCCATTCAATCTACGCCAGCACATAATAGCCACTTTTGACCTAGATGTAAAATGCGGGTTCCAAATCCAGGCCACAGCCGTGTACCACACAGACCAGGTCGGAGTAAGAACCACAGTTTGCACGTGGAATCATACAAGCATGCTGTTATGGAGTTTAAATGCATGGAATACAAATCTTGCTAAATCGTCAATAGACAGCAGGTTAGTAGTGTCTAGGATACACAATTGTTTTCTTTTTTAGTTCCATAAGTTCAAACTTACATAGGTATTTGACACGCAGTTCATCATAGAATGGACAATAAAACATAAAGTGAACTTCATCTCCCACAGCCTTGGCACACAATGGACACACTTTCGTTACAGCATTGGGAGTACTATGTCTTTGTTTGTTACTTGCATTTTGGTTATGCCAAGTCTAAATTTGATGTATATATTTTTGACATAAGTTGGTTTAACCAGTTCAAAATAATTTTCTTGGACAAGTGTATGCTTAAAACTACGATACACAGTAAAACGTTCACTCTCAAAAAGCTTCGATGACCAGTTTTGTCTGGCACAATCAACCCATCCTTTGTTTAAAATTGTTTATAAAAGCATTCCTGTTTCCAACACCTTGTGAAATCCATACATGACCAAAACCATTTCGAAAAAGCAAATTCTTTATCTTTGACACCCATGCTTCTTTCCCTTTATCGTCTAAATCCTTAAGCATATGATAAGTCATACTTGCAAATCTAGTAACAGGTAAAGCACAGTGTCGAAGCCAGTATGAAACACATCTTACTGACGTTAATACTAACAGGGGATATCAACCAAGTTCACCATAAACCCAGGTTCGGTGTGCGGTAGTTGACATTAAAAAAAAAAAACGTTTACATTCAAATGTATGGACTCTTTCAATTTCGGCAGACTCGTTTATACCCCAAATTTCCGAGGCATACAACAAAATTGGGACAACCTGCGCATCAAACAGCTTGAAAAAAAACAACATCAGGACTAGTGCAGTTGATTTTCTTCAACATACAGAAAAATATCGATTACACATTGTTTGGCCTTAGTCACTAAGTCATCGACGGATGTGTTTAAACTCAAACGTGTGGTAAAGTTTAACCCAAGGTACTTATACATATTGACAACTTTTACCCGTGTTCCCCCGTAAATCCATTTTTCATATTTTGACAAATACCCACCATTTCGAAACACAATTATTTTTGTCTTGTCTAGGTTAACAGACAAACCAAGTTTAGATGCTTCTTTGTATAAATTGTTCAGCTGAGTCTGAAGGCCATTGGGGGTTGATGAAAACAAAGCAATGTCATCTACAAACATCAACAAAAACAGTTCTGCTGCATTGGTTTTTAGTTGGAAGCCATGTTTACCATTTAACAATTACGGTATTTATAATGCGCTTATCTTATAATAATTATTACTCTAAGCGCGCACTCACAACTCACGCACGCATGCGCACGCTTTAGACAATGACTCACGTACCACAAATAGTGAAATACATTACGACAGTCAGCTTGGGGTGGGGAGTGTGGTGATATAGTGCTAGAACTGTTGAAAGAGGTGAGTTTTGAGGGCGGACTGGAAGGAAGAGAGAGATTGTTTCTGACGGAGAGAGTTTAAGCCAACAGGAAGACTGCTTTTCCCATTTGTCTTTTATTTCACCTTGGCAGCGCAGTCAAGGGTCGTGCCAGAAAAGCTTGGCGCTGTAAGCGCCAACTGAGTTTTTTTGGCACCACCCTTGAACTTCCATGGAGTCTTTCTCCTAATAGTATCGTATGTGGCATCATTTCGACATAGTGATCAATGCCTCCCCGCACCCACCCCCCTCACTCTCTCTGTTTGCAAAGCAGAGTGGGTTCTCGTTGATTCTGTCTGAGTGTCTCCGGCGTTGACCTTTGACGCACGTAAGCAGACGGTTCCGCTTCGGGTTTGCAAGTGTTATAATATAGAAGCATATCAGTCCTATGATCCCTGGAGTAAGTGTTGGACTATGCCGATCCAAGGGTGTAACATCAGCGCATGTCCGATGATCGGGACCCGTGGTTTAACTTAGTCAGTCCCGACACACCCAACAAGATATGGATCGACCATGATAGTTCAAGGATGGTGCCAGAATACCTTAGTGCCTACAGGCGCCAAGCTATTTTGCACCCTTGAACTATCATGGTCGATCTGTCTCCTGTAATTCAGTCCTCGGAGGACAAATCCAAACGTGGGTATTTGGTACCTCGGGCACAATGTGCGTTACTATGTGGCCTAACGACTGAGCAGAATACTGCAGGATATCACACCCACACACATCAGCCACCAAAATGTATAATTTTATCACTTTTTTATTTTTATATCTTCCCCCCCCCCCCCCCGCCCTTGCCCTTCAATTTTAACTAATATCTTTCTTGTTTTTTTCTTTCAGGAAATGGAGTCATTGATTATTCCCGTGTTGGAAGTGGGAACTCTTTGCAGTCACACCCTACGACTTCTTGGATCAGATTGTCAGTCGGCTCCCTATCAACCCTGCTCACGTCCCCACCGTGGATAAACACGCACAGACCTTCATGGCGCTAAGCGCGACAGGTACATGGAGTGACTATCTACATCTACTCTACTAATATGTAGTGAAACTGTCGCCTCCCCCCAAAATGTTATATTAGTATTTATTTGTAATATGTTCTAAAGTTATTTGGAGGTGATGCCCGTTCAAAGCTCACTTGATATCCGTTTCCCGCAGTTCGCGCATACACCCATTTCTTAAAATAAATTTGACTATGAAGCTCGAGGGTGGTGCCAGAATGGCTTGGCGCCTGAGGCGCCAAGCTTTTCTGGCACCACCCTTGAACTTAAACGGTTGATCTATCTCTTTATCTGTAATGTAGCCTTTCAGATACGGTCTCAAAAAGTCACTTAGTGCCTGCCAAATCGACCACCGCCAGTGGTCTTCGCTTGCTGCGGACCGTGACACCTGGCGCTCCACCATTCATAAGGCAGCCGTCTCCTTTGAGGACTCTCGCAGAGCAAACCTTAAGGACAAGCGGCTCAGAAGAAAAAAAAAAAAAAAAAAAAAAAACAGAGCTGTCGTAACTCAGAACCCTGACCAGACCTTCCCCTGCAGCCACTGCGGTCGAACCTGCCTGTCCCGGATTGGCCTCCGCAGCCACGAAAATGCCTGCAGACGACGTGGGCAAGCCCTATAAAATCTTCGTTCGCGAAGTCAAGCCAAGAGGGAGCCTTTCAGATCGACAAGTGTAGACACCGATGTTTTTAAAAGTCCGTATTCAATAGTTAGAACACGCTAACACCCCATAGTCGAACACAAAGTCAGCAAGAGATATAGACCCGCATCAGACCCCCGCATCTTGCGTGGGCTCATGAGGATCTATGCCTGTTGCTGATGGTCGTTCGGGATCGGTAGGTGTATTACAATTTTCACGTGCGCGACTACGTCCCCGCTTGTCAGATTTACGTACAGACTCGGCTTACGGTTGCCTGTCTCGTCTTCGCCTGCACAGCACGCATAATCAGTCATCAAGTGCGCACGTTACAAATCTCATTACCACTAATCAAAAAGAGAAGGCCAGGCAGGGCCGGTGAAATGGAAACAAAAATATTTCACATGCACCGAAGTTAATAGCCAGGTAGAGGTTTGCACATAAAGTACCGCTTAGTAGCAGCAGGCTGGCAAAGCTCCAGCTTCCATCCCTACGGCGGCGCCTTGAGCATCTTTAATTAGATGGATATGTGCGCCTTGGAGACACCGTACCATACCATACCAACTGTATTTGCCTGGGGCGGTTGTCATGCGAGCAACTACGTGACACGGGAAAAACGACACTGCCATCAAAGCAATTATTTGACTGGATGGAACACCAAGTGCCTCTATTTCCTAGGGTACTAAAACCAATCAGTTTGTCGTTACACAATCGGACTTTTACGATTACCGCTCACGGCTAGGGAAATTGCCGGGCCGTCAAAACAGCTGGCTGCGGATTCAGAACAAGAATGTTGTACAATGTAAGTTCCAAAATCACAGACCTGCACACGTGTTTACATCCGTGGGAACGTGGCGCAGCTTTTCTTTTACTGACCTGCGGTACGAAACGTTCTGCCTCGAACTTTTTGCCGGTCTTAACCTTTGTGACATGATACAGTCGACTTAGAATTTCGTCCAGAGTACAAGCGTGTTTAGTGACCAGAAGCTTCGCACGTCCAAAGCAGAGAGAGAACACACTCACACACCCTAAAATAAAATACCTGCGTCTTGGAACGAGGCAAGAGATCAGGCTCACTGATTTTCATCTCGAGGGGTTTTTCACCCATGGTCGCAACCTGTCTACTCGCACTTTTCACCACAAAACTTCGAAAAATCGGATAAAATTGGAAGAAGTGTTTTTTCGTGATAACAAACAAAGGCCAATCCACGAGTTAAAAAGGTTAACAACTCACAAAATTTGCGGAGTAGAGAGAGAAGGCCTTACCAAACGCATTCTAGCCATTGTAGCGTTACCTCACTGACCCCGTTTGTCAACAAGACCCCCCCCCTTCCCCCCCCCCCTCGCGCCTGCAAGCCAGCACGAATTATTTCCCTTCTTTCATTCCCCCCCCCCTCCTACCCCCACTGAGAAGATCCGTCCGGTTTTGAAACTTCACGGTCAAAAATTGTACTGACATTTTTTTGAAGCCCGCAACTCTAATTTTTTTTAATTTCACATTATTATGCAACATGCACATGAACAATTAGAATGTCACAAAAGTTACAAGAACCATGAAAAACCAATACAAACAAAACTCAAAACATTCAACCCGAAAACAGGCACTAACACGATCAGAGTACATAAGCAGAAAAGCAAACAAACAATTAAATAGACAAGTTTGCTGAACTGAAGATATTTTAGACTAACAAGTTACCAGCCTATATGTTAATAAAATTTTCATAGTGTGCCCATTTTAATTTAAAGTCTGTGTGTCCCATGTTCAGTTTTGCATTGTGCTTTTTAATGTCATACCTGTCTTTCAGTTCTCTACGAAAATAATAATAAATACTGAATAATAATAATAATTAAGGTATTATAATGCGCCTATCTTATAATAATTATAACTCTAAGCGCGCACTCACAACTCGCGCACGCATGCGCACGCTTTAGACAATGACTCACGTACCACACATAGTGAAATACATTACGACGGTCAGCTTGGGGAGGGGAGTGTAGTGATATAGTGCTAAAACTGTTGAAAGAGGTGAGTTTTGAGGGCGGACTGGAAGGAGGAGAGTGTTTCTAACGGAGAGAGAGTGGGAGAGTGTTCCAGGTGGATGGACAGTAGACGGAGAAGGAGCGGGGGCCGAAAGTGTTGAGTTTGGTGCGAGGGATGTGGAGGCGGAGAGGGTCGGAGGCAGAGCGGAGGGAGCGGGAAGGTGTGTAGGGGTGAAGTAAGTTGGGGAGACAGGCAGAAGCGCAGTTGTTCAGGGATTTGTAGCAGAGAGACAGAGTTTTGTATTGGATGCTTTGGGGGATGGGGAGCCAGCGAAGGAATCTGAGCATGGGAGCGATGTGGTCGGATTTTTTCTTTCTGAGGACGAGGCGGGCAGAGTTGTTCTGGACGCGTTGGAGAGTGAAAGTGGTGGAGCGAGGGAGGCCGGAAAGGAGAGAGCTGCAGCAGTCGATGCGAGACAAGATGAGAGAGACAGCAAGTTCAGTGGCAGCCGCGGTGGCGAGGCATCTTCTGATCCGACCGATGCGGCGGAGGTGGAAATAGCATGCATGGGCCGTGGCGGAGACGAAGCTGGTCATAGACAGAGAGGAATCGAGGATGACGCCGAGGTTCTTGGCCGAGTCAGAGAGGGAGACGGGGGTGCTGCCAAGCCGAAGGTGGAGAGAGGGAGGGAGCTGGGAGAGTTTCTGGCGAGTGCCTACCAGCATGGCTTCCGTTTTGTCGTCGTTCAGTTTAAGCTTGTTTGCTGTCATCCAGTTTTTCACGTCTTCGTAGCAGTCAGCCGTGCGAGTCAAAAGTGACTGAGTGTTGTCGAGTTTGTCTTTGTCTAGCAGTTGTGAGTCGTCAGCGTAGAGGTGGTGGTGTATGCGGTGAGACTGGATGATGTTGGACAGAAGAGAGGTGTAGAGTGTGAAAAGGACCGGGCCAAGGACGGACCCCTGTGGAACTCCGCAGGAGAGCGTGACTGGGTTGGAAGAGACGCCGTTGATGGTGATGGACTGCTGTCTGTCGGAGAGGTAGGTGAGAAACCAGGAGTGAGCAGAGTCAGTGATGCCGAAGGAGTGGTGGAGTCGGTGGAGGAGGATAGAGTGGTCTATAGAGTCAAAGGCGGCAGAGAGATCGAGTAGTGTAAGAAGGGAGATGTTGCCTGAGTCGGTGGAGAGAAGCAGATCGTTTAAGATATGTAGAAGGGCTGTTTCAGTGCTGTGATGCTTGCGATAGGCAGACCGGAATAGACTGAGCAGGTTGTTGTCGGTGAGGTGGAGGTTGAGCTGGTTGAGAAAAACCCTCTCAAGAAGCCCGGACAGGAAAGAGAGACCGGAGACTGGACGACAGCTCTTGAGCCCGTCCGGGTCGAGGCTGTGCTTCCCGAGGAGAGGACGGACGATGGCGGACTTGAAAACATCGGGGACGGAGCCGTTCTCTAGAGATGCGTTGATGATGTCGGTAATGGAAGGCAGAAGTTTTGGAAGGCCGTCGCGGTAGAGAGAAGCTGGGAGGGGGTCTAGTTCGCAGGTTTTCAAGGGCATGGACTTTATGGTCTTGAGGACCTCATCCTGAGAGACGGGGCGGAAGGGCGAGAAGGGAGTGCCGGAAAAGGGGGGGGGGGGGGTCAGGAAGGCAAGGCGGAGAAGGGAGAGTGTCGAGTGCGTTGCGCAGAGTTTGGATTTTGTCCGAAAAATAGGTAGAAAAAGCGGACAGGAGTTCTTCCATGCTGTGTGTGCCGGGGAGAGGAGAGTCTTTGGAAGTGCCTAGGAGTGTGCTCATGGTGGCGTAGAGGGTTTTGGAAGAAGGGGACTCCAAGATTTGGTTCCAAAGGTGCCCGCGTTTAGAGTCGGATATCACCCTGCAGACCTTGGTTCTAGTTGTTTGGAAGATATGTCTGTGAACAGTGAGGTAAGATGAGCGTCAGCGGCGTTCCGCCCGTCGGCGCTTGCGCTTGGCCTCGGCTATGTCGTCAGTGAGCCAGGGGGAGGGGAGTTGGTTGGGTTTGGAGCAGGTATTGACAGGGGCATGGGTGTCTATAAGTTTTCGAAGGGAGGAATCGAAATGGGATGCAGGATCGGGAGAGGGGGGCGGGGTCCAAAAGAAGGTGGACAGCTTCGTCGAAGAAGCTCTCGCGGTTGACAGATTTTAGTTTGCGACGAGAGACAATGAGCTTGGTTTTTTTCGGGGGAGGTAGGTTGAGAAGACGAGAATAGCGAGGTGGTCAGCGGGAAGCACAGAGGAGGTGTCAGAATCGATAAAGAGTTGATCGGAGGTGCGGGTGATGATCCAGTCGAGGGTGTGGCCGAGTCGGTGGGTGGGTTTAGTGATGTGTTGTGTAAGATTGTGGTTTGAAAGTGGCGTGCAAAGGCGTTTTGTGTCACTAGTCAGGGTGGTCGGGTTTGTCAAAGTGGAAGTTAAAGTCGCCTAGAAGGATGTGTTTTCCGGGTCGTGTGCTGTAGTAGTCAAGGAGGAGGTCAAACTCGGTGAGGAACATGGAGTTTGTGAGTTTGTTTTGAGAGCTTGGAGGGGGGGCGATAGATACATGAGAAGATGAGTGACTGGCCAGGGAGTGTTGCTACGGCCTTGACAGATTCAAAGGAGGGATGGGCAAAAGGGAGAGACTGAGAGAAGGAGAGGTGAGCCGAAAGACAGTCCCTGTAGATGATGGAAATGCCACCCCCTCTGGAAGCACGCGGGAAGGAGGCCAGGCGGTAGCCACTCGGAGTGACGCTGGCAATGATGGGTTCATCGCCAGCTGAGCGGATCCACGTTTCGGTGATCACGACAAAATCTAGGTCATTGTCTAGGATGAAATCTGAAATCACGTCAGCTTTGCCATCTTTGCAGACAGACTGTGCATTGAACAGACAGTTTTAGGTTGGGAAAAGACAGCAGAGGGAGAGTGAGAAGAAACGGACGAAGAAGAGGACAGAGGAGGAGGAGGGTAGGGAGGGGGGGGGAGAGAGGATGGAGGGGGGGAAAAAGGAGTGAGGGGTGGAGGGGGGAGGAGGAACAGGCGGGGAAGGAGAACCGGGTAAGAAAGAGGATGCGAGAGGAGGGTTGGGGGAGAGGGGGAGAGGAGGAGGAAGGGGAGTAGGAAAAGATGAGGAAGAGGGAGGGGGAGGGTGAAGGGGAGGAAAAAGGGGGAGGAGGGGACGAGGAGGAAAAAGCAGGCGAAGGAGGAGGGGGTGAGGGGAGGAAGGGGGATGAGGGTGGGGGAGGGGGCAGCCGAGTAGGGCGGGGAGCAGTAGATGAGGGAGAGAGGAGAAGAAATGGGAGAAGAAGGAACGAAGGGGGAGAAGGCAGGGAGGCGCGGGGAGGCGGAAGGGGTGGAAGGGCATTTGGAGAGATGAAGAAGTGTGTGGTAGTGTGTGTGATGGTGCGTCCTGCCTTCTGCTAATTCCGCCCCTGCGGCCTCTCTTACGCAATCGGATGCCGCATCGTTGGCCTTCTCTTCCTTATTATACATTTATAAATATAGAGTTTTGGCATCAGTAATATCAAACTTTCAAGTAGCGCAGGGTTTTATGGCATGGAGATCAGTACGGATAAAAGCAAAGTGATGATCAACACCACAAGCGACAGCAGCAGCAACATCCACATGAACGGCCAGAAGCTAGAAGAGGTCAATAGCTTCAAGTACTTGGGAGCCACCCTGTCCAAAGACGGTAGTTGCATAGCAGAGATCCGTATCAGGATAGGTACAGCAACATCCGCAATGGCCAGGCTGGACAGGATATGGCGAAGTAACTCCATCAGCTTCACCATCAAGTACAGGCTTTACGAATCCCTCGTAGTGTCTATTCTACTCTACGGCTGTGAGACTTGGACACTGCTTGCAGACTCAGAAAAGAAAATCCAGGCCTTTGAGAACAAGTGCCTGAGGAAGTTGCTCCGCATCTCGTACCGCGAGCACAAGACCAACGAATATGTACGGAGCATCGTCACTTCCCTGGTGGGCCCACATGAACCCCTTCTGGCAACCGTGAAACGGCGCAAGCTTGCTTGGTTTGGCCACGTGACCCGACACAACACCTTGTCCAAGACTATCCTCCAAGGCACTCTCGAAGGAAGTCGTCGGCGAGGTCGCCAGAGAAAGTAGTTGGGTCGCAAACATAAAAGAATGGACCGAACTCGAGATGCCAGACTTGCTTGCCACCGCCCAAAATAGAACTCGGTGGAGAGCACTGTCTGTTGCTGCTGCCTTTCAGTCCCCCCAACGCCCAGTTCGGGCAAGGGACTGATGATGATGATGATGAATATCAAATAAAAAATGTGTATGTTTTAAAGTTGGTATCGTTTCTAAAAAGTATGTCTTTCGCTGAAACTGAAACAACCTACATGATCACATTTTCACCCATAACGCTTGCTAAATTTACCCAAAAGGATTGTACATAACCGCATTCCAAAATATATGATCAACAGTTTCTCTTTTGTTCATGCAGAAAGCACACTTGTCTGAGCTTTGAATACCAATTTTTTTGCATAATTATATTTGTGGCAGTGCCAATAATTCTATGACGAATTCTGATATGAAACCACTTCTGTTTGACATCTTTTACCTGTTGCAGTTTCTGCACAGTTTTCTTCCAGTCCATTTCACAGCTAACTTCTTTACTCCATTTATCTAACCTTTGTGGATTTTGGTATTCATTGTGAAGATTTCATAATAACGGTTTGAGCCCTTTTGCACGGAATAAAGGAGTTGCAAGGATTTTGGTTTATCATTAATATCGTTATTTTTAATGTGGATGTTAGTGTTGCGAATATACTTTTGTATAGCTTGAATGCACCCTGCATAAGAAAATTGATGCTTATACCATATTTTGTTTTAAATTCAGTATATTTCCTCGGCTGCCCTACTTCATTATAGAACTGTCCAATGCGGTATGTCCCTTTTTTGCCCATTGTTAAAAGTATATTAGTATTTATTATTAATATGTTCTAAAGTTATTTGTAGGTGATGCCCATTCAAAGCTCAATATCCGTTTCCCGAAGTTCGCGCATACACCCATTTCTTAAGATAAATTTGACTATGATAGCTCAAGGGTGGTACCAGAGGCGCCAAGCTATTCTGGCACCACCCTTTAACTAAAACGGTTGATCTATCTCTTCATCTGTAATGTAGCCTTTCAGATCGACAAATGTAGACACCGATGTTTTTAAAAGTCCGTATTCAATAGTTAGAACACGCTAACACCCCATAGTCGAACACAAAGTCAGCAAGAGATATAGACCCGCATCAGACCCCGCATCTTGCGTGGGCTCATGAGGATCTATGCCTGTTGCTGATGGTCGTTCGGGATCAGGAGGTGTATTACAATTTTCACGTGCGCGACTACGTCCCTGCTTGTCGCAAACCATATAGCTTGCCGGATTTCTCATTCGGAATCTCATGTCGGCAGATGACGTGCAATAACATCTTGAAATACGGCCTCCTTCATAAAGTTAATATTGGCAGGTTTGAAACGGAATCGATAGTTCTTTTTTGCTGCAGACTCTTGTGATTCTTATTTTCATCTGTGACTTGTGCTGTTTAATTTTCTAATCCAGCTAATTTTCAACGCTTTCATATACTGCTTTAAATTTGGAATACCGATTCATCCGTTTCGTAAAGTTCTTGTTGTAGAAGACGGGGCTGTCACTAGCATGTATATCCCCATTCTGCCCGTATATAGTTTTCACGTTTGGCGTCAAAGTGAGCATCTTGTAAGAAGTATACCGAGCAGTTTTTTCCTTAATGAAATTGAATACATCTCTTCTCTTCTGCTGATCTCCCAGCCCTTGACAGCTCATGGAGCAAATGGTAAGACTCGACATAGCAACAATAAGATATGTAACATGTCAGTTTCACAAACTGCCTACCTAGATATAATGGCCTGAAGGGGCGGTACACCTATTCTAATGGAGGCACCACTATAATCAACTGCTGTAATGGTATAGTCACTGGGTTAGCTGTATGAGAGCCCGTTCTGCAAAATACCAGCAAGCAAACACACACAACGTTTTGTACAAACATAACTACCAAATAAAGAATAAAAAAGAAATGAATAAACCACCAAGTTCACAAATAAACACTAGATTTTTCACAAAACACGAAAACAAACCCAGAGAGGCCAATCGATCAATGTGCTAAACCACCCAAAAATCTAAAGTTGGTGGCTAATTCCGAAATGTTTCCTGCCCCTTTCTCATACGCCCACCCTCCCTTCCTAAACTAAAACAAAGAAGGAAAAAAAAAATCGGCAACCGCACCTAAACCAACAACCTGCAATCAAAAGTGGATGTTATTATGCTGGTCTGTAATTTTGGACCTTGCCGCTCTTGATCCGTAAGTTCCAAAAGCACAGTTCGGCAAACACGTTTTGTCCACAATTTTACTTACAGTTCTTTTTTGTTTGTTGTTGTTTTATCGTTTCAGACTGCAGGTTCATGCTATATCCTCCATCCATGATTGCTGCCGGATGTATCGGAGCGGCCAGCAAAGGTCTCATGGGCATCGAGCCCCACTCTTTGTTAGACCAGCTGTACAAGGTCACAGGCATCGAAGTGGTGAGTTTCATTTATTCATTTATCTATCCATTCATTTATAGACAACAGCCATATTTGTGTCGAGCCGAGTGCTGGACCGACCATCGGCTGGTGCGGTCTGTCCTCAACCTGCACATTATCTTTGCACACCGGCCAAGTTAACCCATTCAGCCCTGACGCACTACAGCAAGAGATGGTCGACTATGATAATTCAAGGGTAGTGCCAGATTAGCTTGGCGAATCTGGCCATGCCCTGGAATTATCATGGTCGGTCCATCTCCTGCAACTGGTGCATAGCCATTAGATGACGCCTCCAAAATTTGGGAAGCTCGGTCGTCGGGCTGAATGAGTAAAAACCCACGCACAGGTCCCCCAAGCAAAGATGTCGGACCGAGACCAATCATTCCTGTACTGAACTCTTCATATCCTTCTCCATTGTAGGATTGCTTGAGGCCGTGCCAAGAGTTGATTGAAAACTTGACCGCAACGTCGTTGTCCAGTTTGGCGCAGCAGTCAGCAGATTCCGAGACCCCGACCAAGTCGCACCCCATGAAGGAACAGTCCACGACGCCCACCGATGTTCGGGACATCAACCTCATGGCCATCGACAGAGAAAACAGTTACATCGAGTCAAAGTGAACAGAAGAAGCAAAGAACAAACTGGACGAAACTTTCTTGAACTATTTTGAAACCCGTCAAGCCTCACCTATTTTCGGGAAGAAGCATAAGCAGACGACGAACTGGAGGAAAGGAGAACTGAAGTAACTATGTGATCACTATTCCTCAGTCTCGTGAACTGTCGTCAAATCTCGGGAAAAAGAGCATCTGCCGTCTTGTGAACAGTGAAAAACTCATGACAAATGAAGGAAAAGAGAAGAAGAAGAAAATGAAACCAGCAAGAGACATAGAGCTCTTGACAACCTGCCTCGTGCTTACGGATTGAGCTATACCCCGGTAGCAACGCGTCTTCAGGCCCACGGTGGCCGCAGTGGACCCCAGGACCTGTGTTTTCTGTAGGCGACTGTAAAACAGTTACACAGATATACGTAGAGATACGAGGTACTAGCTAGACTGGCGAATTAAGGTTCACCGCTCAAATCGGAGCGAAAGGACTTTTAGGCTGCTTCATCTGATTACAATGATTATGGGTATTAGAATGATTTTATTTTTTGTGATGTTTTGATTCAATGTATTTGAAGATTAAGCCATGCATGTCTCAGTTCACACCCTGAAACCGCGAATGGCTCATTAAATCAGTCGAGGTTCCTAGGCCAAACGCTAAAATGATGCAAATTAATATAAAATGAAAGTGGCAGTTTCTTTTAGCATTGAGCTCTGTATAAGGCGCCAACAGTAACATATCAATTTCTGAACAATCGTTCATTAAAATTACATATATCATTATCATAATCATCCAAATAACATTACATCTTTCCCTCACAATGATGTCTTACCCTTCTAGTATGAGCAAAAAGTCTGAATTCCGTAACACATCCGTATAAATTTCGATACGTCCTCCGATTCAAAAACATTATCATAATGATCAAAATATCATCGGCAATCATATTTTCTTCCATTACAACTGACGCTAGAAGCGCTTGAAACGTGGCTGTTACAAAGGTGTAAGTGCGCATACATGTTCAATGGCGGCGGGCAAAACACCTTACGCCAATCGGAATAAGATACAAGGGTGCTAATCACAGAATAGGGTCACGACGTGACTGCTACACGGCCAATGAAATACAAGGACCCGTGATCGCTGCATACAATCGGTTAACCTTCTGGAATCCCTCCTGAGAGGTGCAGTCGCCAGTGCTGTGTATCACAAGGAGTTAACCCATATCAATGATACTAAAAGCTTCCGCAAATCTGTACACTGCCAGACGCAAGCTGTCAGTTGTATACAAAATTTTTGAGGGCAGTGGAAACAACGTATGTTTCCCAATTCGGCAATTTTAAATGGTAAAAAAGCTAACATTCACCACAAATGTCTCTCTTGGCTTGACTTCGCGAACGAAGATTTTATAGGAGTTGCCCGCCACGACGTCTGCAGGCTTGTTCGTGGCTGCGGAGGCCAATCCGAGACAGGCAAGTTCGACCGCAGTGGCTGCAGGGGAAGGTATGGCCAGGGTTCTGAGCTGCGGCATCTCTGTTTTTTCTCTTGAGCCGCTTGTCCTTAAGGCTAGCTCTGTGAGAGTCCTCAAAGGAGACAGCTGCCTTGTAAATGGTGGAGCGCCAGGTGTCACGGTCCGCAGCAAGCGAAGACCACTGGTGGTGGTCGATTTGGCAGGCACTAAGTGACTTCTTGAGACAGTCTTTGTATCTCTTCTTTGGTGCCCCTCTGTCACGGTGTCCAGTAGCAAGCTCGCCGAACAGGGTGATCTTTGGTAGGCGATGATCCTCCATCCTGGAGACATGCCCCGCCCAGCGGAGCTGTGTCCGCAGCAGCAAAGCCTCGATGCTCACAGTTTCAGCCTGTTCAAAGACCTCGACGTTGGTGACATAGTCACTCCAGTGAATGCCCAGGATGGTACGCAGGCAGCGCTGGTGGAAGCGTTCGAGGAGTCGTAGTTGGCTGCGGTAGAGGGCCCAGGACTCGGAACCAAACAGCAGGGTGGGGAGGACCACAGCTCTGTACACGCTGATCTTGGTGCCTGTTTTCAGCTGTTGATTGTGCCACACCCGCTTGAAAAGTCGCCCGAAAGCGCTGTTCGCTTTTGCCAGCCTGCTGTCAAGCTCCTTGTCCAGCTTGGCGTCCGACGTGATAATGCAGCCAAGGTAAGTAAACTGGTGCACTGACTTTAGTTCAGACTCGCCAATGGTGATGTGAGGAGGGCGATACACTGTCTTGGGTGCCGGCTGATGGAGGACCTCTGTCTTTTTCAGACTGACCTCGAGTCCAAAGAGCTGGGCAGCATCTGCGAAGCAAGACGTGATGCGCTGCAGGGCTCTCTCTGTGTGTGCAACGAGGGCAGCATCATCAGCAAAAAGCAGCTCACGAATCAGTTGGTCTGGGGTTTTCGTGTGGGCCTGCAGTCGTCTGAGGTTGAACAGGCTGCCATCGAGACGATACCTGATGTACACTGCATCGTCATCATCGAGGTCCACTGTGGCCTGCTTCAACATCATGCTAAAAAAGATGGTGAAGAGGATCGGTGCCAGCACGCAGCCCTGCTTTACGCCGTTGAGAATGGGGAATGGTTCTGAGAGGTCATTGTTGAGTCTGACCTGGCCTTGCTGGTCCTCGTGTAGCTGGACAATCATGTTGAGGAAATTTTTGAGGGCAGTGGAAACAACGTATGTTTCCCAATTCGGCAATTTTAAATGGTAAAAAAGCTAACATTCACCACAAATGTACCGTAAAAGGATACCGACTTTCCTTATTTTCTTCCCCCACCCGGGTCTGCCGTGGGGGACTTGGGTGTGGTTAGCTACGTTTTAGTTCCAGGTACCCGTGACCCTTGTCAGCCCCACAGGGTGGGTTTTCCCCTCTTTTCTGGGGCATGCGTTTCTGTCTATCCTTGGTCCATTCACCTGTATTTTCCTTTTTTAAACTCTCCCTCTCTGCGCTATCTGTAACTCTTCATATTGGATGTGTGTTGCTAAATGGTCTTAGCTTTATTTAGCATATTAGACCGGCTGGCGATATACATTCAATACATTCACACACACACACACACATATATATATATATATATATATATATATATATATATATATATATATATATATATATATATATATATATATATATATGTATATATATATATATATATATATATATATATATATATATATATATATATGTGTGTGTGAATGTATTGAATGTATATATATATATATATATATATATGTGTGTAATGTATTGAATGTATATATATATATATATATATATATATATATATATATATATATATATATGTATATATATATATATATATATATATATATATGTGTGTATATATATATATATATATATATATATATATATATATATATATATATATATATATATATATATATATATATATATATATATATATATATATATATGCTCCCGTCCAGACTGAAATTACCCCTTCCTAGGATAAATTAAGTTTTTTTTAGACTTGATTTTGAACTTGGTTGGCTATTTTTTCCTTTTTAATTGTGATCGATATCGTAATTATATTTTATGGCTGAGCCGCTTGAAATTACTGAATCCAATCGCTTTACTGAATCAATAATAACACCCTTAACTTTAGGCTGCAAACGAGGCCAATCTATGTAAAAATTCAAAAAGAGCACTTTGATTCGGCAGCAGCCTTTACAACATGTATGGGCTCATGAAGATCTATGCTTCTTGTGGAGAACGGAGAAAGAAACACGCTTAGATCAGTCGCTACTTATATTCATTCGCAGAAGGAATGTGGCAGAGTTGCCACATTCCTTCTGTGCATGAAGATAAGTAGCGACCGATCTCTCTGTTTGTTTGTCTATTTTGACAAAGGGTATTTACCCGAAATATTAATAAATTGTGTTGTAACCGTCTTTTCTAAGCGTTTTTCTTTCTCCGTTGGGTACTTCTTTGCATTTTACACGCTTGGCAGTCACCTTTGTGGTCAGGATTTCTTGTGGATGGAAGGCCCTGGATACGCAAATAAGTCCGCAGTGACTTACTCATCCGGGGGATCTAATAAGGATGTACAGTGAGTCTGCAAAATGCACAGATTCCCATGAGCCAATTCAATGTCAAGTGATCTATGTCAACTGCAGTTGTACTGGTCTGACTTAGCTGTTAGACAGTTGTCAGCTAAAATGAAGAGAGGAGCGCCGGTAACGGCTTAACAAAACAAACACGAGGCAGCGCTGGGGCTGATGACAGATAGCGTGACCCTCACCCACCTGACTTACCACAACCCTCCCCCTCCCCTTGGCGATGGTCCTATTACTGAATTACATTCAGTGAAAGTCGAATGGAAGAAAATGTCAATGGGCCTACATTCTGTTGCTATCTTGAGGCATGTGTTTGTGTGATTGGGCAGATATAATATAGCCGACATACTTTACAGACAAACAGAAAGCTGTGTACTAACATAACTGGTTTCATTCAATTAATTCATTGGTTCTGTAAGTGAAGGAGAACTAAGTTTAATGTATTTAGTACCTTGACTGGCAAGGCTGGAGAGGGTCATACCGGCGATACCGGCGGCTGCATGTCTTCGTCACTACTGTGTGCCAGAGGTCTTTGTTTTCTGAAAAAAATTGAAAAGAAATCATTTTTGTACTATTTATATTTTGAAATGTGAACGAAAAAAAATGAAAATAATTTTTATCTAAATACCCAAAATCTGTCGTTCTGAACACATCTCAAAACGGCCAATAAATGTAAAAGATAACGATAAACTGTATACAAAAGATACTACACGCACGCACGCAAGAATGATTACCTAGGTGTGGATGTTAGTCATGACCCTTTTTTTCGTCTGGCAGGAGTGTTCGTGTGTGTCCTCGGCCTTTTTCGTGACTGCGCAATCCTAGCTGCCAGCTCTTCTGTTGGAATGTTTAGCAATGTGTCCAGGTCGCTGGCATGACTTTCAGGGCCGAAGTTGTACTTGACGTTGCCTTTACCGTCTTTCACGAAACACTGATATTTCATGAAATCAGGCAGCTTTGCAGCATGATCGCCTGCTGTAAACAGATATTCTATCAAAGCTGACTCCGGCGGCATCCAGAGTTGTGGGTTTCGTACAGTAGCCTCTCCAGGTGGCTTGATGGATAGCTGTCGCACTTCTTCCAAAGTCAGTTTGTCGGGATCGTTGTTCTTGGGGCAGTACAAATATTTTATTAGTCGTAGGTATGCTTCTAGGTCCAACTGACCGGACGTGACTAGTTCACGTTCCTTCTCAAAACAAACCAAGCTGTTGAACAAATTCCTCTTGACGATTGTGTCGAGCATTGTCTGATGGGTAATGCCTGAGAATTTCGGCAAGAAGTCGTTGCCCCCCTCACAGTATTTCAAAAAAGCACCCCTTTTAAAAAAGCTTATTTCTCTGCAAATTTCACAATGATGCTGTGAAACCTCAATTTCTATAGCCTTGGCTAAAAAGTCTAGAGTTTTTTGCTTTCCGAATTTTCCTTCAATGAATATATGCACACCTTTTTCGTGTCGGCTCAAACTCACGTGACAAGGGGCACATACAATGTTAAAGTCTTCCTTCCCTTCGCCAATCGCCTCCACAATGCTCTCGTTGATGACTTTAGGTAGATGTTGTCACCGACCGACGAGAAGGACGCCGTCTAAGTAAGCAGTTGCTGTCTGTCGGCATGTGTCACGTCGGACAACTTCTTGAAGAGATTTCTGCAGTGCAGGCTGCGATTTATTAATTGATATGCAGTTTTCAACAACAAAACACCATTTTCTGTTACACAGTTCTTCGTAACTAAGCTGGGTGTGATCTTCAAAATTATGATGAAAATGTAGTTCAAAATCCTTTATTCTTTCCCACTCAATACGAGAAAAATGCTCTTCGTATTCTGTATGCAGATTGTGAAGTTCCGAATTATCAATGTCTCGAGTTAAGAGAAGGCTTTCAACTTCATCATGGTGGAGTGGTTGTTTGGATATTTCTTGATAGAGTTTCAAAACAGATTTGTCAACAGATGCACCACCGTCACACAACTCTCCCTTTTTATGACCAGTTTCAACACAGTTTTGTGAAACTTCAGCAGCCACTTGTTTGCAGAAAGTAGACTTTGGGGAATTTTCAAAACAAAATTTGATGACTGACCACAAGTTCACAAGTAGTTTTCCTCGATCGCACGAACGACTGGCTCCTGTCAGTTTCTTGAAATAAATAACCACATTGTCCTTTCTCGGCACATCAGGGTCAGAGGGTAGTTTCCTTTGTTTCAGAGTTTCATAAAAATGATCAAGCTGTATCCAGAAATGTTCGTCTTCTGCTAAGACACCGAGATGTTTCAGTGATGGAATTAGAATCGCAGGCAGCATCTACAAAGAAAACATCAGTCCTGCATAAGTAAGCGCCGGCATTGTTTAATCATCGTCATTGCTTGGAATATTGTGTTTTATGTGCTTTCTTATAATTTTAAGGTTGATATAAGTTGCGGAAAGGACGATATATGCAGGTCAGATCGATCAGGCGTTTCAATCGAGGCATATAACATGGACACACTTGAATCATTCCATTGAAATGTAAGCGTAGTTGTGTGTGCTGAGTGCATATAACATGGACACACTTGAATCATTCCATTGAAATGTAAGCGTAGTTGTGTGTGCTGAGTGCTGTTAACATGGACACACTTGAATCATTCCATTGAAATGTAAGCGTAGTTGTGTGTGCTGAGTGCTGTTAACATGGACACACTTGAATCATTCCATTGAAATGTAAGCGTAGTTGTGTGTGCTGAGTGCATATAACATGGACACACTTGAATCATTCCATTGAAATGTAAGCGTAGTTGTGTGTGCTGAGTGCATATAACATGGACACACTTGAATCATTCCATTGAAATGTAAGCGTAGTTGTGTGTGCTGAGTGCATATAACATGGACACACTTGAATCATTCCATTGAAATGTAAGCGTAGTTGTGTGTGCTGAGTGCTGTTAAATGTTGGGGTTAACGAGGAGCGGTCCACTAAAGCCATATCCCGATGGGTGGACTGTCTGTTTTCATATCCCGATGGGTGGACTGTCTGTCTTCATATCCCGATGGGTGGACTGTCTGTCTTCATATCCCGATAGGTGGACTGTCTGTCTTCATATCCCGATGGGTGGACTGTCTGTCTTCATATCCCGATGGGTGGACTGTCTGTCTTCATATCCCGATGGGTGGACTGTCTGTTTTCATATCCCGATGGGTGGACTGTCTGTCTTCATATCCCGATGGGTGGACTGTCTGTCTTCATATCCCGATGGGTGGACTGTCTGTCTTCATATCCCGATGGGTGGACTGTCTGTCTTCATATCCCGATGGGTGGACTGTCTGTCTTCATATCCCGATGGGTGGACTGTCTGTCTTCATATCCCGATGGGTGTATTGTCTGTCTTCATATCCCGATGGGTGGACTGTCTGTCTTCATATCCCGATGGGTGGACTGTCTGTCTTCATATCCCGATGGGTGGACTGTCTGTCTTCATATCCCGATGGGTGGACTGTCTGTCTTCATATCCCGATGGGTGTATTGTCTGTCTTCATATCCCGATGGGTGGACTGTCTGTCTTCATATCCCGATGGGTGGACTGTCTGTCTTCATATCCCGATGGGTGTACTGTCTGTCTTCATATCCCGATGGGTGTACTGTCTGTCTTCATATCCCGATGGGTGTACTGTCTGTCTTCATATCCCGATGGGTGTACTGTCTGTCTTCATATCCCGATGGGTGTACTGTCTTCTTGAACTAACTGATATTTTTCAGGATATTAATGCAGCGCACAAGTGCATGTTTTCAACCATGTTTTGCTTATATTTGTAACAACAGTTACACAGTGAAAAATAACACGGCAGCCTGCCGCCGAGGCTGAAGTGAACGAAATGCGGAAGAAAAATAGTAATAAAATGTCTCTTACCTTTGGTCGGATAATGCCGACATCTTCGCTGAGTTCAAGTTGACAACGGCCGCAAATTTGGAGACCATCTAAGACTTGTTAAGCGATATATCCGAATACGACACACAATATCACCCAAAAAAACACAAAGAAAATTCGCAGCTGATTTTTTAAAAAATTATATCTCCAGCAACTGCAGAAATGAAACGTGCACCGCATACACATCAGAATTATATACTGACATCCACACATCTTAACCGTAGGATGAACACAGGGTCGATCTCTGCTAGAAGCTGTATGATCATCAACAACCTTTTGCATATGAAAATCTATGCCTCTTGTAGACGGAGGGACCTTGATATGTGAATACGACCGCAAGAGTTCACTCATTTAGGGGAGCTAATGTAGATGTAAATCATGGGCCGCAAAACGCACAGATTCTCGTGAGATGACAGCCTGTGAATGTTCATGGGGATCTATGTCAAGTGTAGTTGAAATAATCTGACAGGGGAACATTTTCGCCAGTGACATGAACATAAACACAAGCGCTCACATCGGCTTGATGAGGTAAGTTAGTGTATCTGCGGTAAGTTAGAGCATCTGCTGTAAGTTAGTGCATCTGCGGTAAATTAGTGCATCTGCGGTAAGTTAATGCATCTGCGGTCAGTTAGTGCATCTACGGCAAGTTAGAGCATCTGCCGTAAGTTAGTGCATCTGCGGTAAATTAGTGCATCTGCGGTAAGTTAGTGCATCTGTGGCAAATTAGAGCATCTGCGTTAAGTTAGACCATCTGCGGTAAGTTAGTGCATCTGCGGTAAGTCACTGCCGGTGGCTGTAAAATTAGCTCCTGAAACTATGGCGATCTAGCAACTTGTGACCTAGCCCGTTGACGATACGCAGATGCAGGTAGGGTCAGCAAGAGGCAGGGAACCTCGCGAGCCCCCGCGTATGCGGTAAGCTGCTTGTTCACGTTTCTGATGAAAAAGGAAACTTGAAGCTTAATGGTCTAACCTTACAGTGAAATGATAATTGTCCTATAGCCAGTAGGCTATTATTTCAGACTGTAGTTACAACACAGTTGAATGCTTCAGGTTGCAAAGTTTGGTTTTACTTGCAATTCTCGCTGGTAAAGCACTGCCGAAGTCATCAGCCAGTGCTGCAATGCCTCGACCGCCAGGTCCATCAGCCAGTGCTGCAATGCCTCGACCGCCAGGTCCATGTAGTGTGGACGACAACATTTTCACCCCAGCAGGAGGGCCAGAGGATGCAGGGTGGTTAGTACACCCAGCACCAAACACTGAGTTTGACTTGATGAGTTCCCTAGGGGAAGGCGGAGGTCCTCCGTGAGAAGTCAGGGGAGCAGGAGGCGAGGGCCCTTGGTGAGAGACAGAGGGAGGTGGGGACGGGGATGCGTCATCCATTTCTTCATCCTCGCACTCATCATTTATGGCCTTCATAAGCTCTTTCACGTGAGCTTTCCCGGCCTCTGTCAAATGCCATTCGGAATCAACATCAGAATTCTGTTCAACAAAACCTTTACTTTTGCATTCTTCAAGCACCGCTTTCACATCTTCTTTCCCCACATTCAGCATCAGGGCCAGTCCAACACAGGAACAAATGGGATGGAGTTCATCTCCAGCAGAACAGCGTAGCGTCTAAACTCGTACATTTCTTCCGTCATATCGTAGTCGTCATTGTACCCCAGTGTAACGCACGCAGACTTGCCCACAGTCGCACGTACAGACTCTCACGCAACAGACGCATACACCGCCACTGACTCAGACGGGCGCATTCATTCGGTAAAACAAACACACGGGCTCCCTTTCTAAAGTAACCTTTATACACAATAAATGAAAAAGAATGACGAACAGGCTAGGTCTTAGTCTCACATTGCCTCCAACCTGTTTGATGTTGTTGCCTGGTTACGTTGGTCCTTCTCACGTCTAGGCGTGAGAGTCCTTCCTCGTACGCGTATTGCCGTCCTGTCTCTGTGGGCACGGACGTCCTCGTTCTCGTACGGTACCACTCAGTTCTCGCTTGGACTTGGGTAACTTGGTTCCCAGTCAGACTCTCTCTCAGAAGAGCTGGAGGGATGACCTCACGTAGGTCCCACCTGCGACTCGACGTCTCGGCGTCTGTCTTCCACTCTCTTACAAGAACTCTGAACAAACAATAAAAGTCCCAACGTAACACTTGCTAAACACACAACATATTGGATCAATGAGAAACGTCACGTAACCTGGCTGATACAAATAACTCACACGTTCATTCACACACACACACGTGCTTCATAAACTATTTTCATATCACCCCCATATCTGTCACTATCTTGAAACAGACTATAGCCCAACTGACACTCTTGCTATACATTACTCTATACCCTGGAAAGCGCCTCTTGGGGCAGGCGGGAGCACTGGTCTTCACATGGCACTCAACTCTCACAGCTGGCTCCAGGTCCTTTACCTAGCCACACCCCGGTAACCGCTTCTGCTGGCGGGCGAAACGTTGTGAGGGGCTGATGCGTCTCTCAGTCAGTTGAAATACTTGGAGAGGAGACTTGCGCCGCCAAGTTCGCCTAAGCCCATTGAAAGGACTGATGGACAAGCAACAGAATAAGATAACATGCCGGATCGGTCGGGGCCCGGATCACCAACGACCGCGCACCCCATTGGAGGTCTCCAGGGTGGGGGCGACAAGTGTGTTACTGGAACCAAACCCACCATCAAGCTGCCCACGCAAGGAATAACTATCGGAACTTGGAACGTTCGCACACTCTACCAGTGCGGCAAAGTGAAGAAACTCACCCACGAGTTGAAGCGCTATCGCTGGGACATTGTAGGACTTGCAGAAGTTCGATGGACAGGCTTCGGAGAAACAACAACAGATGAAGGCCATAAAATCTGGTTCAGCGGAAAAGAAACCAAGCACGAACATGGCGTAGCTTTTATCGTAAGGAAAGAGGTGGCTGGAACTGTCACAGCTGCCAAGCAGACTAATCTCCATCCGCATCTCCGCCCGACCGCACAACATCACTATCATTCAAGTATACGCTCCAACAGCAGATCATGATGATGAAGAATTAGAAGAATTTTACGAACAATTGGACAACATCATCAAGAAAACACCTAAGAAAGACATTCTGACTGTCCTCGGTGACTGGAATGCAAAGATCGGCCCTGACGCCTACCAACAATGGGCAGGAACAGCTGGCAAGTTTGGCCTTGGAGAAACAAACGACAGAGGCCTGCGACTTTTAGAGTTCGCACAGAGTCACCGTCTCACCGTTGCTAATACCCTCCATCCACACAAGAAGTCAAGAACAGTGACATGGCAATCGCCAGGAGGCCTGGTCCATAACCAGATTGACTTCATCTTGCTGCCTCGACGATTCAAATCCAGCGTTAACAAAGCACAAACGAGGTCCTTTCCTGGCGCTGATATTGGCAGCGACCACAACCTCGTCCTTACTAGCCTCAAGTTTAAGCTGGCATTGAAACGAGATAGCAAGAGCCCTCGCATCAGATTCGACCTCCAGAAGCTAAAAGACCCGGAAGTAGAAGAGCTCTTCCAAGCCCAGGTGGGAGGCAGATTTGCAGCCTTGGCTACTTTGGACTGCGACGTAGACACCCTTGCTGGAAATATAAAAGAGGTGTTACTTTCTACAGCAGAAGAAGTGCTGGGGAAGCAGAGGAAGCGCAACAGCCCTGGGTCACCGATGACATCCTCGATCTCTGTGATGAGAGGAGAGCCTGGAAGAAAAAGAGAGGCCAAGACCTCACATCAGCAAACAAGTACAGACTTGTCAACAAGAAGATCAGGAAGAGGATGAAAGAAGCCAAAGAAGATTTGATTGAAGACCAGTGTTGTAGCGTGGAAGAGGGCATGGCAAACGGCAACAGCAAGAAGGCTTATGAAACGCTAAGGACCCTCACCAAGACTCAACAGCGAACAGCCACAGTCATCGAAGACAGCAGCGGCCAACTCCTTACGGAAAACACTGCTGTACTAAACAGATGGACTGAGTACTGCCGAGACTTGTATAACTACAAGGCTGAGCCAGACACCAGCATCCTCCAAAACAACCAGGCTGGGGCCAGGAAGGCTGAAGACCTGCCAGTGTTAGCTGAAGAGGTGGAAGCAGCCGTACGCGGCCTGAAGGGAGGAAAGTCTCCAGGTATAGACAACGTACCTGCTGAACTGTTGAAACATGGAGGAGAAGTAACAACGAAGGTCCTCACTACACTCTGTCAAAAGATCTGGGAGCAAAAGAAATGGCCAGTAGAATGGACACAGTCTCTAGTGATCCCGCTCCCCAAGAAAGGAAACCTGAAACAGTGCCAGAACTACAGAACTATCAGTCTGATAAGTCACCCTAGCAAAGTAATGCTTAGAATCATTCTCAACCGCCTCAAAACTTTCGCCGAGGAACTGCTGGCAGAAGAACAGGCTGGCTTCAGAGTTGGAAGAAGCACTGTAGAGCAGATTTTCAACTGCCGCGTCCTGATCGAGAAACATCTGCAGCATCAGCGCGAACTCTACCACAACTTCATTGATTTCAGGAAAGCATTTGATCGCGTCTGGCACGACGGACTCTGGCAAGTCATGAGATCGTTCAACATAGAGGAGGGACTGATCCAAATGATAGAAGCGCTTTACAAGAACGCCTGCAGCGCGGTTCTACTTAACAATCAGTCAGGCGAGTTCTTCAGGACGACGATCGGTGTCCGTCAAGGATGCCTGCTCTCTCCTGTCCTTTTCAACATATTCCTGGAGAAGATCATGCAGGAAACCCTCCACGACCACCATACTTCAATCTCTATTGGTGGCAGATCCCTGTGCAATCTTCGATTCGCAGACGACATTGACCTCATGGCAGGCAGCAATAGCGAGCTCCAAAACCTGACAGACAAACTTTCAAGTAGCGCAGGGTCTTATGGCATGGAGATCAGTACGGATAAAAGCAAAGTCATGATCAACACCACAAGCGACAGCAGCAGCAATATTCACATGAATGGCCAGAAGTTAGAAGAGGTCAATAGCTTCAAGTACTTGGGAGCCACCCTGTCCAAAGACGGTAGTTGCATAGCAGAGATCCGTATCAGGATAGGTACAGCAACATCCGCAATGGCCAGGCTGGACAGGATATGGCGAAGTAACTCCATCAGCTTCACCATCAAGTACAGGCTTTACAAGTCCCTCGTAGTGTCTATTCTACTCTACGGCTGTGAGACTTGGACACTGCTTGCAGACTCAGAAAAGAAAATCCAGGCCTTTGAGAACAAGTGCCTGAGGAAGTTGCTCCGCATCTCGTACCGCGAGCACAAGACCAACGAATATGTACGGAGCATCGTCACTTCCCTGGTGGGCCCACATGAACCCCTTCTGGCAACTGTGAAACGGCGCAAGCTTGCTTGGTTTGGCCACGTGACCCGACACAACACCTTGTCCAAGACTATCCTCCAAGGCACTCTCGAAGGAAGTCGTCGGCGAGGTCGTCAGAGAAAGAGTTGGGTCGCAAACATAAAAGAATGGACCGAACTCGAGATGCCAGACTTGCTTGCCACCGCCCAAAATAGAACTCAGTGGAGAGCACTGTCTGTTGCTGCTGCCTTTCAGTCCCCCCAACGCCCAGTTCGGGCAAGGGACTGATGATGATGATACCCTGGAAAAGACTATGCTTAACCAACCACGTACTATCTTCATAGCGGCTTAGACATACACACTTCATATTCCTTTAGTCATCTATCTCGGTAAACAACTGTATACAAAACACCGGTTACTTCACCGAATTCTAAACATACATAACTAAACCAAACCGGAACACCGCTATACAACCACATTAATCTTACCACGCATACTGTAAAACAACTATCAATACTACATTTAGAAACATACCTGAAATCTAGGCTTCAGAGTCTTGGACTGCGGGCTAACTCGAATCAACCGTTCCATACAACAAAACAGCGTACGACATACGACACACAATATGACAAAAAAAAAAAAAAAAAAAAAAAAAACCCAAAGAAAATCCGCAGCTGATTTTTGAAACTATAATTATCTCCAGCAACTGCAGAAATGAAATGTGAACCGCATACGTTTCACAATTATATAATAATAATAATAGTAATTAATAATTACGGTATTTATAATGCGCTTATCTTATAATAATTATAACTCTAAGCGCGCACTCACAACTCGCGCACGCATGCACACGCTTTAGACAATGACTCACGTAAGACAAATAGTGAAATACATTACGACAATCAGCTTGGGATGACGTCCACACATAGTTTTCTGTATTAGGCAACTGTGCACCGTCTCGTCCACATGAAATCGTAGCTTTCGGAAATATCCCCCCTTAGCCGTCGGATGAACACAGGGTCGATCTCTGCAAGAAGCTGTATGATCTTCAAGATCTGCTCAGTTGTGCTGCGCCCTGGTCTGAAGCCTGCCTGTTCCTCAGCTATGATTTCCTCTGCATGTGGCTTCAGCCTGTTCAGTAGGATCTTTAACATGACTTTGCTTGGGTGGCATATAAGACTGATCGTGCGATAATTCTGGCATTGGTGTAAGTTGCCTTTTGGGGGGGAGAGTTATTGTAAGTGATTGGATCCATTGTGTGGGCCAATCCCCTGACTGCCAGATCTTATTGTGCAGGAGTTGCCTAACGACTACATACCAGTTGCAGGAGATGGTTTGACCATGATAATTCAAGGGTAGTGCCAGATGAGCTTGGCGCATTGAATTATCACGGTCACGCCATCTTCTTCTTCTTATTATTATTATTATATTATTGTTATTATTTGCTTGCTCTGTTTATTTTCCTGTTATGTTTTTTGTTTACAGGACAGCTTGTAAGACAGGCATTGAGTTGCTTAATAGCTTTAAATAATAATAATACCGTTATTATATAGGCGCTTTTTCTCAATTTTGGGAAATCGAATCAAAGCGCCGCAAACTGAAACCCAACACACACACTCACGTAAAAGACACGGATTTACGCCATTTAAGACAAACACAGTACAAGACAGACGAAGGGCCAGTTCATTTACTGAAGTTACAGAGATTTTTGATGGTTTGTATTTGAAATTTGTAAAGTGGCCGGAGACCGGTACCAAAGTGTGGGGGTGGTGGGGTGAGCTTTATCCTGAATAAATAAAGATTCATCATCATCATCAGTCCAGCTGTCGGGATCCGGGGCTAAGAGGGTTAACGGGCTGCCAAATATAATTTAATCCCATTCTTGCCACTGGACGCACATTTTTTATTTTCTAAATCCTTGTTCACTCAACGAGCGAACACCACAACCGTCCAATATATGGATTCAACGTGGTGTCAGCAAGAGACTTAGATCCTCATCAGCCCTCGCAACTGCGGTAAGTTAGTGCGACTGCGGGGGCTCATGAGGATCTATGCATCTTGCATTCGGATTGTGTTCTGTTATTCTCGGCGGGGAAGGGGTTATTGTCTATAATGACCATCCCCACTATGGGAGGGCTCTAAAGACTGTACGTACAAGCTGTCGGGGATGCAATCTGTGTAACTACTACGGCAAGGGTTGAAAGACTATATATATATATGAGCTATGAGAAATGACAGATCGGCTACGATAGTTCAAGGGTAGTGCCGGATCCATATGGCGCCTCAGAAGACAAGAGATATAGAGACCGCCAGAGGGTGCCGTTATCCATGTAACCCCAGGACCGCATGTCCTATATTGTGGAGGTGTCGCCTGACTCTTGTTGCTGCCGCCATGGCGCCAAGCTAGTCCGGCACTATCCAGTCCTGCCGTAGCATGTCGGGGCTGCTAAGCTGGCACTACACTTGCACCATCAAGGATATGACCTCATCAATGCCGGAGCTGAGTAGTATCGCCATCTGTGTAGATGATACACTGGCTGTCGGCACAGACCTTGAAGAAGATAGAAGTGAGGAAGCAGAAGAAAGCATTTGTCAACAACAGTCGCACGAGAGCAGCCAAAGCAAGGACACAGGAGGAATACTCGGAAGCCAACCGCGAGGTGAATAGGAGTATCAGGGCAGACAAGAGGGCCTACACAGACGACCTAGCAGCAGAGGCAGAAAAGGCCGCAGGCAGCGGCAACATGAAACAGCTCTACGACATTACGAGAAGATTGTCGGGCAAGTATGGCCATACAGAAAGACCAGTAAAAGACAAAGAAGGCAAGCCTATTGCAGACAGAGCAGACCAACTCAACAGATGGGCCGAGTATTTTGAAGAGTTACTGAACAGACCCAGCCCACCCGACCCCCCAGACGTCCAGCCAGCAGAGACTGACCTACCCATTAGCAGTGACAGACCCAGCCAAGAAGAGATCAGCAGAAGAGCAGTGGCATTGTTGAAGAACGGCAAAGCAGCAGGGCCAGAGGAGGCTCTGAAAGCAGACCTAGAGACAACAGTGGAGATGATGTACCCAATATCTGGGAAGAGGAGGTGATGCCGGCTGACTGGAAGGAGGGATACCTAATCAAACTTCCCAAGAAAGGCGACCTCAGCAAGTGTTCCAACTACAAAGGAATCGCCTTGCTATCAGTACCAGGAAAGGTCTGCAGGATCATCCTAGAGAGAATGAAGAGCTCCGTCGACCCCCAACTGAGAGACCAGCAAGCAGGATTCAGAAGAAAAAAAGGTTCATGTACAGATCAGATCGCCACTCTCCGCATTATCGTTGAACAGTCTCTGTAGTGGAGCTTCCCGCTGTACGTCAACTTTGTGGATTACGAGAAAGCATTTGACAGCGTGGACCGAGAGACTTTAAAAATACGCAGATATAGAACCAGACGATCACATACTGTTACGTGGTGGAGTTGTAGTCGAAGTATGATAAACACACCACACGCACGCACGTAAGAGTTCTTTAAAATAAACCTCGTTCAGCTGCAATCCGTCACACGTGGCTTAAGGATGGAGACAATACTGGAGTAACAGTTCCAACAATATTTAATTCAGCGATGCGATATTCACACAATAATGCACTTTCAAATGCACAAACTAGGCAATTGGTGTCTGGTTTTCGGCTCGGTGGTCGCGATTTTATCCCGCCGGCTGCCTAAACATAGCAAAACATAGCATCATAGGGGCAACACTAGCCAGCAAGATACTTTACGCCGTTTTTCCCGCCAAAAAATGCTATTCAACTTCAGACGGATCCGCGGCCAAACTTGTTACCGTGATAGTCTTGTCCCATCACAATTCAGTGAAATCAGTACAAAATGTCATCTTACCTTGATAACATCAAGGACTTCTTCGTGCCGATTTTCCTTCTGTAATTTTCTTATTATCTTATTAGTTCTCGTGCAATAATCTCAGCGTCCATACTGGTTTACACAAAGCGACGAAGTTCAGTTCGTGCTAAAGCCCTAACTCCGAAAAGTTTTGAAAGCCAATGATTTTGACTGATTCGATGCCGGAAAGTGTGTAAGGTATATGTATACTCATGAAACCTAGCCGCTGGACATATTTTATGTCAGTCCGCTTACACTGAGACAATGGCAGGTCACACTGAATAACTGATCTCGCGGCGCAGCATCCTCAGTCAATGTGACTGGGAGGACCAGTATGTATTCATGACGCAGGGGTATGAGGCGTGATTCAGTCTGGGACAAAATGCCGCACATCCCGACTGGACTTTGACCAAAGATCCTAAAAATAGTGAATCTTCTATGTAGGATTTTTGCTTTGACACATATGAACATACCTGTTACAGACTTTCGTTTCACAAACTGATTTTGTTTCTGAAATAGTTCCGTCACAATTCCGCGACTACTGTCAAATAGTGGATATCATGAATATTGATCTCATTGCATCAGTTCAGTTAACGAATAAGTCTATAAATTTCTCTTGTGTCGCAAGCATTTTCTCTTGTTTAACTAGTAATTTCTTTGTCGTACAATCAAGTGCTGAAACTCTGATGTAAAATCATGTAAACTTTGACAACAGTTTTCTTTTTCATTATGGGCTACGGAAGATTATTATTCAGTATTGGTGCACATCATGCCGGAGAGCAAAATCCGATGTCGCGATAACCACTCAGAGGAAAATTTAAAAAAAGGAAAAAAAAAAAGAAATAATATATATATATATATATATATATATATATATATATATATATATATATATATATATATATATATATATATATATATATATATATATATATATATATATATATATATATATATATATATATAGTTATGAACCTGACATGTTAATGCAGACAGTCAAACTATTACACAACTCTGCAGCAACTGTAGAAGAGTAATTAGGTATTAGGAAACTTGTCACTAACTATGCGAATAGTAGCATAAGGGAGCCGAACATAATCCGAAGAAATGAAAATGACGAGAACTTCATGGGTCCTTATAATTACTATCTGGCTTATATTACTATTATAACGTCACCTGATATGTATAACGTTTATCGCTTTCCAAGTATAGTCATAATAGTGCACTCGGTATCACGTTTCTGAGTTTGTCGGTTCATTGCGTTTATGTTTACCGTTAAAATTTAGTCTGAGCGACCTACTCAGTCGACAAGACAATTTGAAAGTGAATCTCAGTCCACGCCGAGGGCAGCTGTAGTCGGTATAATACGGACGAAAAACCAAAAACAGAGAAAAAGACAAAAAAAAAAACAAACAAACAAACAAACAAACAACAACAACAACAAAAAAAAAACAACAACAACAACGTCGTTGTTGTAACATACCTGTTACAGACTTTCGTTTCACAAACTGATTTTGTTTCTGAAATAGTTCCGTCACAATTCCGCGACTACTGTCAAATAGTGGATATCATGAATATTGATCTCATTGCATCAGTTCAGTTAACAAATAAGTCTATAAATTTCTCTTGTGTCGCAAGCATTTTCTCTTGTTTAACTAGTAATTTCTTTGTCGTACAATCAAGTGCTGGAACTCTGATGTAAAATCATGTAAACTTTGACAACAGTTTTCTTTTTCATTATGGGCTATGGAAGATTATTATTCAGTATTGGTGCACATCATGCCGGAGAGCAAAATCCGATGTCGCGATAACCACTCAGAGGAAAATTTAAAAAGAAAAAAAAGAGAAATAAATATATATATAGATAATAGATAATATATATATAAATAATATATATATATATATATATATATATATACTATATATAATATATATATATACATATGTTATGAACCTGACATGTTAATGCAGACAGTCAAACTATTACACAACTCTGCAGCAACTGTAGAAGAGTAATTAGGTATTAGGAAACTTGTCACTAACTATACGAATAGTAGCATAAGGGAGCCGAACATAATCCGAAGAAATGAAAATGACGAGAACTTCATGGGTCCTTATAATTACTATCTGGCTTATATTACTATTATAACGTCACCTGATATGTATAACGTTTATCGCTTTCCAAGTATAGTCATAATAGTGCACTCGGTATCACGTTCCTGAGTTTGTCGGTTCATTGCGTTTATGTTTACCGTTAAAATTTAGTCTGAGCGACCTACTCAGTCGACAAGACAATTTGAAAGTGAAGCTCAGTCCACGCCGAGGGCAGCTGTAGTCTGTATAATACGGACGAAAAACCAAAAACAGAGAAAAAGACAAACAAAAAAACAAACAAACAAACAACAACAACAACAACAAAAAAAAAAACAACAACAACGTCGTAGTCTCTTCTCGTCCTCTCGACCTCGCCTCCTCCTACTGTCATGTTAATAGTCGACTTTTTTTTCTTTTTTTTAATATGCGTGATTGAAGGACAGAAGTAGACAGATCCATTCGCACGCGCTCGCGCAGGAGTAACCATGCATGCACGATATGAAACATTTTTATTTTAATTACAAACCTAGACAGGATCTCACAACATTGAGAAATGATATGAAACATTTTTTAAAATTAAAAACATAGAAAAGGAACTCACAAAACGAAATGAAATTAAACATTTTTCTTGAATTACTAAAAAGATAGGACAGGAACTCACAGAACGAAATGAAATGAAACACTTTTATTTTGATTAAAAATCTAGAACAGGAACTCACAAGTACAGATTACTATGAATGCAGTGGTTTGCTTTGGGGTTTGCGTTAAAAACCGCGCGTTCTCCCGTCGATTTGGATCTTAGCACGCTTGGATTTATGTGGCTCAACTTGACTCCCCTGTAACAGGGTGGACTAAGTGAGCAGCATGTACAGGGTGGTTACCAGTTTTGCGCTTCAGACTCGAATCACTCTCTCAAAATGTGCGCAGAGATTTCTTAAATAGACTTTCTCATTTCGCGCACTCTGAGAGAGTAATTCAAGCCTGCTGTCATTCAGTGCAAACAGTGGCTTGTATGTCAACCACCGTCTACATGCTGAATACACGACCACAGGGGTCTGGAGGAGGGTGGCTGCAGCCAGAATTTCCACGTCAGTGCCCCATGTCTTGGGCTGCAATGGGGAGCAACCCTCCACTAGGTACTCCTGTATGTCGCGCCCTAAGTAGGCAGAAAATGGTCGCGGGTTTTTGATCATGAAGTCCACGATTATTTCTCGTGTTTGCTCATGATGAGCCTGTGTGCCTGTGATCTCAAGGCTCAAGGCTCGATACAAGCAGTTGCCGTCCCCAACAATGGTGTCAACAGAATCGGGGATGCCAAGGGACGACTGGTGGGGTCTGTGTCTCAAACTTCCAATCATAAGAACTGAAAACCTCAGCCTCCTGGTTTGTAGGCGCAAATGCCTGTTCCTTGGGCGGATGAAAGGCAGTGATACTGATATAATTGTCGCCTTCCCCATCCTCAGTCTCACACTCTCGCACACCACCACTCTCACCCGCCTTTTCCTCCAACAATTTTCTCTTCTTGCTCGCCCCCGACTTTTCCTTCTCCGGTTTCCAGCCCTTTTCCCTTCTCTTGTTTCCAGCCCTTTTCCCTTCTCTTCTGTGCTTTTCCCTTCTCTTGTTTCCAGCCCTTTTCCCTTCTCTTGTTTCCAGCCCTTTTCCCTTCTCTTGTTTCCAGCCATTTTCCCTTCTCTTGTTTCCAGCCCTTTTCCCTTCTCTTCTGTGCTTTTCCCTTCTCTTGTTAAAGTTGTTTCCAGCCCTTTTCCCTTCTCTTCTGTGCTTTTCCCTCCAGTTTCTCCTCTTCACCTTCTATTGTCTCCTCTCGCCAACAACTTTTTCCCAGGCCCTCCTCACTCTCTTCCTCATTCCCACCCTGTGACTGTCCACTCCCTCCATCACCCTCCTCCGACAGTCCACTCCCTCCATCACCCTCCGCCGACTGTCCACTCCCTCCATCACCCCCCTCTGACTGTCCACTCCCTCCATCAATCTCCTCCGACTGTCCACTCCCTCCATTACCCTCCGTTGACTGTCCACTCCCTCCATTACCCTCCTTTGACTGTCCACTCCCTTCATCACACTCCTCCAACTGTCCACTCCATCCATCAACCTCCTCCAACTGTCCACTCCATCCATCAACCTCCTCCAACTGTCCACTCCCTCCATTACCCTCCTCCGACTGTCCACTCCCTCCATTACCCTCCTTCGACTGTCCACTCACTACATTACCCTCCTCCAACTGTCCACTCCCTCCATCACCCTCCGCTGACTGTCCACTCCCTACATTACCCTCCTCCCATTCTCCACTACCAACATCGCCCTCCTTCAACTGTCCACTCCCCTATCACCCTGCTCTGACTGTACACTCCCTCCATAATCGTGCTCTGACTGTACACTCAGTCCATCACCCTGCTCTGACTGTACACTCCCATAATCGTGCTCTGACTGTACTCTCACTCCATTACCCTGCTCTGACTGTACACTCACTCCATCACCACCCTCCTCCCAATGCCAATTCTCTTGATCGTGCTCTTCAAACCTTCCTTGTCCCTGGCCGTTCTTTGAAAAACTGGGGGATTGTTTTTTGTGTTCCCAAGCAGACCACGTGTTTCTGCAGACAGAAGGTCATCATACGTAATTGTTTCATGATCTCATCACCTACATCATTCTGCATGCAGAATGTATTCAAGCAATTCATACTGTCCAATAGTTCTTTTTTGGAGACAGGTTTTTGGGGCTCTCCACTGTCGTCATCAGAATATGAGCTTGTGGAATCAGCAGGGGCTGCTGTAGAAGCTGCTTCTTTTCTTGGAGAATATGGTTTTGCTGTTACCACATTATCATCTACAGTGAAGTAGGCCTGCGGGCTGATGTTGTACTCTTCAAACAGTCTGGACAAAAGTGGTTCTGGCTGCAGTGGAATGTTGTCATGTGGACGATCTGCGGATTCAATGCTGCTGCACTCGGTGCACGTGAAACCAGCCTTTCTGAAACAGTTGGAAATCGTCTCTGGCAAGACTTGGTCCCAAGCGTCTCTCAACATTGTCAAGGCCTGCAGAATGTTGATGGAAAAGTCCTTCCTTGGGAGGCCAGCATCAAGATGTGCAACCAGTTGCATGAGGTGTGCATTCCGGTAGTGTACCTTAACATTCTGCACAACCCCTTGGTCAAGGGGTTGCGTCTTCGAGGTGGAGTTTGGGGGCAAGAAGAGAAGCTCAGTGGCCTTCAGCTGTGGCTGAAACTTTTCATGGGCCGTACAGTTATCCAGTATCAGCAACACACTACGCTTTTCAGCCTTCATTCTTCGATCAAACTGCGTCAGCCAGGTCTTGAAAAGTTCAGAGGTCATCCATGATGACGCGTTTGCACTATACTCTACCGGTATGGTCTTCACACCTCTGAAAGACCTGGGTTGTGCAAAACGTCCGATGGCGAAGACGGGCATTTTTTGCGAACCATCCATGTTGGTACACAACAGAAATGTTACACGTTCCTTGCTTTTCTTGCCGCCTGAACACTTATCCGACTTGAAGGCCAAAGTTCTGTCTGGCAGTAAGCGCCAAAACAAACCACTTTCATCACAGTTAAACACGTCTTTCTTGCTGTAGCGAGCCAGAGTTGGCTTCAGAACATCTTTGATCTACTGGTCAGTACTGGCCTCATCGACAGCGCTCCGCTCGCCACTCATACACTTGAAGACAATTGAATGTCGCCGTTTAAATCTAGACAGCCATCCTTCACTGCATTTCCAATCATGCCCCAGGCTCCGTGCAATTTTGTTGGCTTGAAGCTTTAGAAGCGGGCCACTGATGGGTACGTTGTCTGCCCTTGAACTTGAAAACCACTCCAGCAGGGCGCTTTCAATATCCTGGATTCAGAAATCAGTATCAGTAAACTGAGTCTGTGGCGTATATCACTATGTTACAATGAAGTTGGCCGTTTTAATGGGAGAGGGATGAATAATTACATTTTTTTCTTAGTGATAATGCGAAAACATGTTATTTGACTCTCGTGACAATGAAACTGTCGACCTTTGTGAAAAGTAAAGGTAAGGTGTATGCCGCATTTTCAAAAATATATTTCCACCAAGTAGGCCTATCTCTTAACAAGAAAGAAGAAACGGGAAACTGAAAGGGAGCGAGAGAAGAGAATGGAGATGGTGGGTGAAATGGGGATAGAGAGGGGGGAGGGGAAGGGGCTTCATTGAGACTAAGACTGGGAACTGCTCCGATCGGGAGTGGGGATAATTGTGATGGAGTGTGTGTGTGTGTGGGGGGGTGGGGGGGGGAGGAGGGGTGTATGTTGAAGGGGTTTCACAGATACGCCATCCCTTCACTGCAGTACAGGTGGTAGTGTTTATTGCGGCACTGTTAATGAGCCAGGGGAGATAACAAGGTGGGATAGACATGGCACCACCCAGCACGTACAGGACAGAAAAACAAAGACGGGGAGTGGTACGGCTAAATGGAGAAAGAAGAGGGGAGGGGGACGGGAAAGAAGGGGGAAGATTCATTCCTTTGCGTTGAGAAGGAAAGTAACCCGGGAGAAACCGGGTTCTATTTCTAGATCTAAATATTGTCAATGAAACAAGAGCGGCACAGATCTATCGATCTAACGATTTTAGTTCATGATACCGCAATCATCAACCTCCACCCTCCCCCCCCCCCACCCACCACCACCACCATCAAATTGCCAGCAAAAATTTGCATCTTACCTCGAACTTCGCTGAGCGAACACGCTTCTTGGAAACATCAGTTTCATTCTGGAAAAAACAGCTGCTTGTACTTTAATTTGTTCTTGAGAACGGATGCCACTGTCGTCCGGGGGATGCCGAAAGATTCACCCATAGATGTCGTGGACAGGGCAGGATTATCCTCAGCCTTTTTGATGATGTCAATTTTTTCTTTCAATGAAAGAGACTTTCTCTTTGCAGCATCCTTAGCAGCAGTCGCCATTTTTCCAAACCGTGATGTCACATCCGTTAAATGTACGTGCGATGGGGCAGAGACTGCGGGGGAAAACCAGAGCAGGTTCCGTAAGCGTGAAGAGGGAGGAGAGAGGTTGGTGGGGGTAGGGTAGAGAGAGCGAGGGGCACATCCGGCGTGAGGTTCTATGACTTGTAACTGAAGGCCGCAGTTGAAGCCGCTGTGATCCATGATTGTGCAAACTGCCATGGGGATTGGTATGACGTTATAACCGACATGGGTGAGTGACGTTATAACGGGGTGACGCTATATCCGGTGACGTTATATCCGAGGTTAAAATAGTCTTGGAAAGAAGGAATTGGGCCAGGACCGATCTTTGGGTGACGTTATAACGGGGTGACGTTATATCCGGCGACGTTATAAACGAAGTAGACTGTACATGTAGTACAAGGATACATCTTCAATACAGTACTGATGGTCACATTGGAACACAGTTTTGTGGAACACAATTACAAAATTGAACACAATTTTTATTAATATCTGGATCCCAAACAAAAGACTAGAAAGAATTGTCAGTTGAAATTTGATCGATTCATTCACTGTCAGTGTCACTGACATCTTCTCTGGGCCCATAAGGCATGGTGTCTGGGCGCCTTCTCCTTTCTCCAGACAAAAGCCAGTGCTGAAGAGCAGGCTCAGGGTCAAAATTTTCAACCTCTGCTGTTGAAAGAACAACTCTCATCAGGTTAGTGAGAGTGTCATTGTTCATTTTTGCCCGCCAGTCAGTCTTGATCCTCTTCATCAGACTAAAACCATGCTCACAATCTGCACTGTGAGAAGGCAGGCACAGGATGAAGTCCATCATGCGCAGGACGTTGGGAAATCTGTCTTGGATGTTATGCAGGTCTTCCCATGATCTGTTGACTTGTGGGTTGACATAGCGTCTCCCAACTTCCGCTCTGACTGCAGGACACTCCTCGACCACAGCATCAAAATCCACACCACCACTGGCCAGCACATCCTTGTAGTGTGTGGCAATAAAGGCGACATTTTTGACAGCGTCCTTCAGTACAAGTTCTATCCTGTGAGCTGCACAGTGCACGCTAATCAGATGAGGTCTGTGCTCCTTGATTGCAATGAAGCGTGTTGCCACCCCTGACCACTTGCAAAGCATCACTGCACCTCCGTCACTCCCAAATCCTACCCGATCTTGGATATCCACTGGTTTGCTTCCATGTCCATGTTATCCTTGAAGGCTGCATTCACTTCTTCAACAATAGCAGGAGCATCAGCTTTCTCCAGGCGCCTCACACCAACAAGTTCAGTGCGCACAACCCCTTCTACTGCAGACTTCACATAAATTATCTCCTGTTGTCTGCAAAAACTGTCTGTTGAGCCATCTAGGATCAAGCTGAAAAAAACTAGTATTGTTGTCACTGAGCTTGGTTTTCAGTTTTTCTGTTTCTACACCAGCTATGCTCTCCATTAACATCTTGCAACCTGTCATTTCTGTAAGTCAGCCCCACATCCACACCATTCATTTCCTGAACTGAGTCGGAAAGTGAAAGGTCTTTGCAATTTTATGAGAGAATGTGTGATTCGAATCAGTCTCCTGACCCTTTGGGCAACGTTTTCTTCAAGGGCGAAAATGGCTCTCGCTGCATCTGTTTTACCTACTGGCACTTGTCTGGCTTCTTCTCGTTCTACACACACTTTGTGGGCCTGGGAATCGGCGTGACGTGAAAGTGTAAATCGTTTGAATACAGTTGATCCCTCGATCAATTCAGATTTTGCTTTTCCAGTACCCCCTCCTTTCCTATCAAACTCGGTCTTGCATGGAACACATACCAATACAAGGGTCCCTTCCGGCCGAGTTTCCAGTCTGTGCCACGGGAAGTCTTTTGCCCAACTTTCTTTGTATTCACGCTTTCGCTTTGTTGCGTCATATTCCTGTTGTTTTGCCTTTTTGTCGTCAGTTGTCGAAGTAACGTCGATTTTCGCTTTACATTACGATTAAAGATTGGAAACATCTTCCATTAGCAGACGACAACTCGCGCTTAACTACGCTTAAACAATCGGAGAGCTCATGCGCGATCATGTTCGAAAATACGGATTACTTAGGCCCGCTCTGCATGACGACACACCGGAAGCAATGGCCGTAGCAGCCGACGTATTTCGGTGTTGGTGGCTGGTCAACAATGCCAACTACCTTGTTCTTGATATCTGCCCTTCTCTTTTCTTATTTTTGAGAGCCAACCGGGCACGCTAGACGGCAGATTAGCGTGCCCGAGGTAATTTTTCGTAGCATTTGGCTCGGGGCACGCGCTAATTTCGACCCCTGCCAATGGGTGTCTGGTTTTTGGCTCGGTGGTCGCGATTTTATCCCGCCGGCTGCCTAAACATAGCAAAACATAGCATCATAGGAGCAACACTAGCCAGCAAGATACTTTACGCCGTTTTCCCCGCCAAAAAATGCTATTCAACTTCAGACGGATCCGCGGCCAAACTTGTTACCGTGATAGTCTTGTCCCATCACAATTCAGTGAAATCAGTGACTTGATAACATCAAGGACTTCTTCGTGCCGATTTTCCTTCTGTAATTTTCTTATTATCTTATTAGTTCTCGTGCAATAATCTCAGCGTCCATACTGGTTTACACAAAGCGACGAAGTTCAGTTCGTGCTAAAGCCCTAACTCCGAAAAGTTTTGAAAGCCAATGATTTTGACTGATTCGATGCCGGAAAGTGTGTAAGGTATATGTATACTCATGAAACCTAGCCGCTGGACATATTTTATGTCAGTCCGCTTACACTGAGACAATGGCAGGTCACACTGAATAACTGATCTCGCGGCGCAGCATCCTCAGTCAATGTGACTGGGAGGACCAGTATGTATTCATGACGCAGGGGTATGAGGCGTGATTCAGTCTGGGACAAAATGCCGCACATCCCGACTGGACTTTGACCAAAGATCCTAAAAATAGTGAATCTTCTATGTAGAGTTTTGCTTTGACACATATGAACATACCTGTTACAGACTTTCGTTTCACAAACTGATTTTGTTTCTGAAATAGTTCCGTCACAATTCCGCGACTACTGTCAAATAGTGGATATCATGAATATTGATCTCATTGCATCAGTTCAGTTAACGAATAAGTCTATAAATTTCTCTTGTGTCGCAAGCATTTTCTCTTGTTTAACTAGTAATTTCTTTGTCGTACAATCAAGTGCTGGAACTCTGATGTAAAATCATGTAAACTTTGACAACAGTTTTCTTTTTCATTATGGGCTACGGAAGATTATTATTCAGTATTGGTGCACATCATGCCGAAGAGCAAAATCCGATGTCGCGATAACCACTCAGACGAAAATTTAAAAAAAGGAAAAAAAAAAAAAGAAATAATATATATATATATATATATATATATATATATATATATATATATATATATATATATTATATATATATATATATATATATATATATATATATATATATATATATATATATATATATATATATATATAGTTATGAACCTGACATGTTAATGCAGACAGTCAAACTATTACACAACTCTGCAGCAACTGTAGAAGAGTAATTAGGTATTAGGAAACTTGTCACTAACTATACAACCTGACATGTTAATGCAGACAGTCAAACTATTACACAACTCTGCAGCAACTGTAGAAGAGTAATTAGGTATTAGGAAACTTGTCACTAACTATACGAATAGTAGCATAAGGGAGCCGAACATAATCCGAAGAAATGAAAATGACGAGAACTTCATGGGTCCTTATAATTACTATCTGGCTTATATTACTATTATAACGTCACCTGATATGTATAACGTTTATCGCTTTCCAAGTATAGTCATAATAGTGCACTCGGTATCACGTTTCTGAGTTTGTCGGTTCATTGCGTTTATGTTTATCGTTAAAATTTAGTCTGAGCGACCTACTCAGTCGACAAGACAATTTGAAAGTGAAGCTCAGTCCACGCCGAGGGCAGCTGTAGTCTGTATAATACGGACGAAAAACCAAAAACAGAGAAAAAGACAAACAAAAAAACAAACAAACAAACAACAACAACAACAAAAAAAAACAACAACAACGTCGTAGTCTCTTCTCGTCCTCTCGACCTCGCCTCCTCCTACTGTCATGTTAATAGTCGACTTTTTTTTCTTTTTTTTTAATATGTGTGATTGAAGGACAGAAGTAGACAGATCCATTCGCACGCGCTCGCGCAGGAGTAACCATGCATGCACGATATGAAACATTTTTATTTTAATTACAAACCTAGACAGGATCTCACAACACTGAGAAATGATATGAAACATTTTTTAAAATTAAAAACATAGAAAAGGAACTCACAAAACGAAATGAAATGAAACATTTTTCTTGAATTACTAAAAAGATAGGACAGGAACTCACAGAACGAAATGAAATAAAACACTTTTCTTTTGATTAAAAATCTAGAACAGGAACTCACAAGTACAGATTACTATGAATGCAGTGGTTTGCTTTGGGGTTTGCGTTAAAAACCGCGCGTTCTTCCGTCGATTTGGATCTTAGCACGCTTGGATTTATGTGGCTCAACTTGACTCCCCTGTAACAGGGTGGACTAAGTGAGCAGCATGTACAGGGTGGTTACCAGTTTTGCGCTTCAGACTCGAATCACTCTCTCAAAATGTGCGCAGAGATTTCTTAAATAGACTTTCTCATTTCGCGCACTCTGAGAGAGTAATTCAAGCCTGCTGTCATTCAGTGCAAACAGTGGCTTGTATGTCAACCACCGTCTACATGCTGAATACACGACCACAGGGGTCTGGAGGAGGGTGGCTGCAGCCAGAATTTCCACGTCAGTGCCCCATGTCTTGGGCTGCAATGGGGAGCCACCCTCCACCAGGTACTCCTGTAGGTCGCGCCCTAAGTAGGCAGAAAATGGTCGCGGGTTTTTGATCATGAAGTCCACGATTATTTCTCGTGTTTGCTCATGATGAGCCTGTGTGCCTGTGATCTCAAGGCTCAAGGCTCGATACAAGCAGTTGCCGGTTCCAACAATGGTGTCAACAGAATCGGGGATGCCAAGGGACGACTGGTGGGGTCTGTGTCTCAAACTTCCAATCATAAGAACTGAAAACCTCAGCCTTTTGCACTGCACTGCCCGCCACTCCTGGTTTGTAGGCGCAAATGCCTGTTCCTTGGGCGGATGAAAGGCAGTGATACTGATATAATTGTCGCCTTCCCCATCCTCAGTCTCACACTCTCGCACACCACCACTCTCACCCGCCTTTTCCTCCAACAATTTTCTCTTCTTGCTCGCCCCCGACTTTTCCTTCTCCGGTTTCCAGCCCTTTTCCCTTCTCTTGTTTCCAGCCCTTTTCCCTTCTCTTCTGTGCTTTTCCCTTCTCTTGTTTCCAGCCCTTTTCCCTTCTCTTGTTTCCAGCCCTTTTCCCTTCTCTTGTTTCCAGCCCTTTTCCCTTCTCTTCTGTGCTTTTCCCTTCTCTTGTTTCCAGCCCTTTTACGTCTCTTCTGTGCTTTTCCCTCCAGTTTATCCTCTTCACCTTCTATTGTCTCCTCTCGCCAACAACTTTTTCCCAGGCCCTCCTCACTCTCTTCTTCATTCCCACCCTGTGACTGTCCACTCCCTCCATCACCCTCCTCCGACAGTCCACTCCCTCCATCACCCTCCGCCGACTGTCCACTCCCTCCATCACCCCCCTCTGACTGTCCACTCCCTCCATCAATCTCCTCCGAATGTCCACTCGCTCCATTACCCTCCGTTGACTGTCCACTCCCTCCATTACCCTCCTTTGACTGTCCACTCCCTCCATTACCCTCCTTCGACTGTCCACTCACTACATTACCCTCCTCCAACTGTCCACTCCCTCCATCACCCTCCGCTGACTGTCCACTCCCTACATTACCCTCCTCCCATTCTCCACTACCTACATCGCCCTCCTTCAACTGTCCGCTCCCCTATCACCCTGCTCTGACTGTACACTCCCTCCATAATCGTGCTCTGACTGTACACTCAGTCCATCACCCTGCTCTGTCTGTACACTCCCATAATCGTGCTCTGACTGTACTCTCACTCCATTACCCTGCTCTGACTGTGCACTCACTCCATCACCACCCTCCTCCCAATGCCAATTCTCTTGATCGTGCTCTTCAAACCTTCCTTTACTTGTCCCTGGCCGTTCTTTGAAAAACTGGGGGATTGTTTTTTGTGTTCCCAAGCAGACCACGTGTTTCTGCAGACAGAAGGTCATCATACGTAATTGTTTCATGATCTCATCATCTACATCATTCTGCATGCAGAATGTATTCAAGCAATTCATACTGTCCAACAGTTCTTTTTTGGAGACAGGTTTTTGGGGCTCTCCACTGTCGTCATCAGAATATGAGCTTGTGGAATCAGCAGGGGCTGCTGTAGAAGCTGCTTCTTTTCTTGGAGAATATGGTTTTGCTGTTACCACATCATCTACAGTGAAGTAGGCCTGCGGACTGATGTTGTACTCTTCAAACAGTCTGGACAAAAGTGGTTCTGGCTGCAGTGGAATGTTGTCATGTGGACGATCTACGAATTCAATGCTGCTGCACTCGGTGCACGTGAAACCAGCCTTTCTGAAACAGTTGGAAATCGTCTCTAGCAAGACTTGGTCCCAAGCGTCTCTCAACATTGTCAAGGCCTGCAGAATGTTGATGGAAAAGTCCTTCCTTGGGAGGCCAGCATCAAGATGTGCAACCAGTTGCATGAGGTGTGCATTCCGGTAGTGTACCTTAACATTCTGCACAACCCCTTGGTCAAGGGGTTGCGTCTTCGAGGTGGAGTTTGGGGGCAAGAAGAGAAGCTCAGTGGCCTTCAGCTGTGGCTGAAACTTTTCATGGGCCGTACAGTTATCCAGTATCAGCAACACACTACGCTTTTCAGCCTTCATTCTTCGATCAAACTGCGTCAGCCAGGTCTTGAAAAGTTCAGAGGTCATCCATGATGACGCGTTTGCACTATACTCTACCGGTATGGTCTTCACACCTCTGAAAGACCTGGGTTGTGCAAAACGTCCGATGGCGAAGACGGGCATTTTTTGCGAACCATCCATGTTGGTACACAACAGAAATGTTACACGTTCCTTGCTTTTCTTGCCGCCTGAACACTTATCCGACTTGAAGGCCAAAGTTCTGTCTGGCAGTAAGCGCCAAAACAAACCACTCTCATCACAGTTAAACACGTCTTTCTTGCTGTAGCGAGCCAGAGTTGGCTTCAGAACATCTTTGATCTACTGGTCAGTACTGGCCTCATCGACAGCGCTCCGCTCGCCACTCATACACTTGAAGACAATTGAATGTCGCCGTTTAAATCTAGACAGCCATCCTTCACTGCATTTCCAATCATGCCCCAGGCTCCGTGCAATTTTATTGGCTTGAAGCTTTAGAAGCGGACCACTGATGGGTACGTTGTCTGCCCTTGAACTTGAAAACCACTCCAGCAGGGCGCTTTCAATATCCTGGATTCAGAAATCAGTATCAGTAAACTGAGTCTGTGGCGTATATCACTATGTTACAATGAAGTTGGCCGTTTCAATGGGAGAGGGATGAATAATTACATTTTTTTCTTAGTGATAATGCGAAAACATGTTATTTGACTCTCGTGACAATGAAACTGTCGACCTTTGTGAAAAGTAAAGGTAAGGTGTATGCCGCATTTTCAAAAATATATTTCCACCAAGTAGGCCTATCTCTTAACAAGAAAGAAGAAACGGGAAACTGAAAGGGAGCGAGAGAAGAGAATGGAGATGGTGGGTGAAATGGGGATAGAGAGGGGGGAGGGGAAGGGGCTTCATTGAGACTAAGACTGGGAACTGCTCCGAGCGGGAGTGGGGATAATTGTGATGGAGTGTGTGTGTGTTGGGGGGGGGGGGGAGGAGGGGTGTATGTTGAAGGGGTTTCACAGATAAGCCATCCCTTCACTGCAGTACAGGTGGTAGTGTTTATTGCGGCACTGTTAATGAGCCAGGGGAGATAACAAGGTGGGATAGACATGGCACCACCCAGCACGTACAGGACAGAAAAACAAAGACGGGGAGTGGTACGGCTAAATGGAGAAAAAAGAGGGGAGGGGGACGGGAAAGAAGGGGGAAGATTCATTCCTTTGCGTTGAGAAGGGAAGTAACCCGGGAGAAACCGGGTTCTATTTCTAGATCTAAATATTGTCAATGAAACAAGAGCGGCACAGATCTATCGATCTAACGATTTTAGTTCATGATACCGCAATCATCAACCTCCACCCTCCCCCACCCCCCCCCCCCCACCCCCCCCACCCCCACCCACCACCACCACCATCAAATTGCCAGCAAAAATTTGTATCTTACCTCGAACTTCGCTGAGCGAACACGCTTCTTGGAAACATCAGTTTCATTCTGGAAAAACAGCTGCTTGTACTTTAATTTGTTCTTGAGAACGGATGCCACTGTCGTCCGGGGGATGCCGAAAGATTCACCCATAGATGTCGTGGACAGGGCAGGATTATCCTCAGCCTTTTTGATGATGTCAATTTTTTCTTTCAATGAAAGAGACTTTCTCTTTGCAGCATCCTTAGCAGCAGTCGCCATTTTTCCAAACCGTGATGTCACATCCGTTAAATATACGTGCGATGGGGCAGAGACTGCGGGGGAAAACCAGAGCAGGTTCCGTAAGCGTGAAGAGGGAGGAGAGAGGTTGGTGGGGGTAGGGTAGAGAGAGCGAGGGGCACATCCGGCGTGAGGTTCTATGACTTGTAACTGAAGGCCGGAGTTGAAGCCGCTGTGATCCATGATTGTGCAAACTGCCATGGGGATTGGTATGACGTTATAACCGACATGGGTGAGTGACGTTATAACGGGGTGACGCTATATCCGGTGACGTTATATCCGAGGTTAAAATAGTCTTGGAAAGAAGGAATTGGGCCAGGACCGGTCTTTGGGTGACGTTATAACGGGGTGACGTTATATCCGGCGACGTTATAAACGAAGTAGACTGTACATGTAGTACAAGGATACATCTTCAATACAGTACTGATGGTCACATTGGAACACAGTTTTGTGGAACACAATTACAAAATTGAACACAATTTTTATTAATATCTGGATCCCAAACAAAAGACTAGAAAGAATTGTCAGTTGAAATTTGATCGATTCATTCACTGTCAGTGTCACTGACATCTTCTCTGGGCCCATAAGGCATGGTGTCTGGGCGCCTTCTCCTTTCTCCAGACAAAAGCCAGTGCTGAAGAGCAGGCTCAGGGTCAAAATTTTCAACCTCTGCTGTTGAAAGAACAACTCTCATCAGGTTAGTGAGAGTGTCATTGTTCATTTTTGCCCGCCAGTCAGTCTTGATCCTCTTCATCAGACTAAAACCATGCTCACAATCTGCACTGTGAAAAGGCAGGCACAGGATGAAGTCCATCATGCGCAGGACGTTGGGAAATCTGTCTTGGATGTTATGCAGGTCTTCCCATGATCTGTTGACTTGTGGGTTGACATAGCGTCTCCCAACTTCCGCTCTGACTGCAGGCCACTCCTCGACCACAGCATCAACATCCACACCACCACTGGCCAGCACATCCTTGTAGTGTGTGGCAATAAAGGCGACATTTTTGACAGCGTCCTTCAGTACAAGTTCTATCCTGTGAGCTGCACAGTGCACGCTAATCAGATGAGGTCTGTGCTCCTTGATTGCAATGAAGCGTGTTGCCACCCCTGACCACTTGCCAAGCATCACTGCAGCTCCGTCACTCCCAAATCCTACCCAATCTTGGATATCCACTGGTTTGCTTCCATGTCCATGTTATCCTTGAAGGCTGCATTCACTTCTTCAACAATAGCAGGAGCATCAGCTTTCTCCAGGTGCCTCACACCAACAAGTTCAGTGCGCACAACCCCTTCTACTGCAGACTTCACATAAATTATCTCCTGTTCTCTGCAAAAACTGTCTGTTGAGCCATCTAGGATCAAGCTGAAAAAAACTAGTATTGTTGTCACTGAGCTTGGTTTTCAGTTTTTCTGTTTCTACACCAGTTATGCTCTCCATTAACATCTTGCAACCTGTCATTTCTGTAAGTCAGCCCCACATCCACACCATTCATTTCCTGAACTGAGTCGGAAAATCAGTGAAAGGTCTTTGCAATTTTATGAGAGAATGTGTGATTCGAATCAGTCTCCTGACCCTTTGGGCAACGTTTTCTTCAAGGGCGAAAATGGCTCTCGCTGCATCTGTTTTACCTACTGGCACTTGTCTGGCTTCTTCTCGTTCTACACACACTTTGTGGGCCTGGGAATCGGCGTGACGTGAAAGTGTAAATCGTTTGAATACAGTTGATCCCTCGATCAATTCAGATTTTGCTTTTCCAGTACCCCCTCCTTTCCTATCAAACTCGGTCTTGCATGGAACACATACCAATACAAGGGTCCCTTCCGGCCGTGTTTCCAGTCTGTGCCACGGGAAGTCTTTTGCCCAACTTTCTTTGTATTCACGCTTTCGCTTTGTTGCGTCATATTCCTGTTGTTTTGCCTTTTTGTCGTCAGTTGTCGAAGTAACGTCCGATTTTCGCTTTACATTACGATTAAAGATTGGAAGCATCTTCCATTAGCAGACGACAACTCGCGCTTAACTACGCTTAAACAATCGGAGAGCTCATGCGCGATCATGTTCGAAAATACGGATTAGGCCCGCTCTGCATGACGACACACCGGAAGCAATGGCCGTAGCAGACGACGTATTTCGGTGTTGGTGGCTGGTCAACAATGCCAACTACCTTGTCCTTGATATCTGCCCTTCTCTTTTCTTCTTTTTGAGAGCCAACCGGGCACGCTAGACGGCAGATTAGCGTGCCCGAGGTAATTTTTCGTAGCATTTGGCTCGGGGCACGCGCTAATTTCGACCCCTGACTACTGAATACAAAGTCTCTTCTGCGATGTCCCCTCTACGACACAAAGTTTGTCATACACAGCGTCTCTCTCAATAAACTATACGTGTCTCTACAACTGACAAAGCAAGACAATGTACTAACGGGCTTTCCCAGCGCCCTCCTTATATACACTATCAAAATCTAGAATCTTCTACGGAAATCATGAACTCAAACAACCAGAACGAAACACGCAGCCGAAGCTCATTAACATAAACTTTCCAGAAACAATATAACAGGCTACAAAAATACGGCTGCTCACTTCAGCTCTAAATTCTAGCGTATAATTAAGTCACATAAAAGTATGGTATCCCTATCTATGATAGCTCTAAAAGGTACGAGAACATTCCCAAAACAAAATAAAAGCTGCTCGATACACGCGCACAGGAAAACTAAAAGTAGCGAAAATGTAGCGATGTCAACTAACCGACGTGACACTTACGAGTCCAGTAGACAGTGCGACCCTTCTAGCACGCTCCGGACTAAACTTAACAAGACGAAAACGGCTGTACTCACGAACTAAAGAAAATCTTACTAAAAAGGTACGAAATCATAACCGTGATAGCTCAAATAAACAACATATCGTTACTTACGAATAACACATGTACGCTCTCACATGATAACACACCACAATCGTAACATTACCCCCCTCTTAAGAATGAAATTTCACAAAAATTTCTTCTCAAATTTCAAAAATACGGTTGTGGCTGTGTAAACCTACACAAAACCCTAAACAAAATATAACTTCACATAAAAAATCAAATTAAAATAAACGTCTCACAGTTCCGGTAAACAGTCCTGAGCATCGAAATGTTTCATACAAATGTTCTGGACACAGAAATGTTCATTCAAACTGCTCTGCTCAGGTAATCTGCTCCGAAGTTCTGCAAACACTTGATAGACTGTAGTTTAATGTCAAAAAGGTTCTCGTCGTCTAGTCTTTCGTCATCAGCAAGACGCACCGATGCGGCCATTTGTGTTTTGTCTTGACGACCTCTCGAAATATACTTCTTCAGCAAATTAGCATGGTACGTTTTCACCTTGTTGTTGACCTTGACTCTGTAGTCGTTGATGCCAACCACCGTGTCGACAACGTGTGGTCACTTCCATTGCATCAGACGTTTGTTGTTGTCGGTAGGAAGAAGAACCAACACTTGGTCACCTGGCTGGAATCGTCGAGGTTTTGCCTTACGATCATAGTAATGCTTCCCCTTGTTCTGCGCCTTCCGTAGTTCTTCTCGAGCCATCCTGAGGGTATCTTCCAGCTTCTCTCTCAGGTCGAAGACGTACTGGTAGCTGGTTTTCACCTCAGGTGCGTCGATATCCTTGGTCCACAGCTCCTTCAGGATGTGCATGGGCCCCCTTACAGTCCTACCGTACAGTAATTCAAAAGGGGAAAACCCTGTCGAATCCTGAGGAACTTCACGGTATGCGAAGAGCAAGGCATTGATGTATCTATGCCACAACCTTGGCTGCTCAGTGCACAGTTTCTTCAACATAGCCTTTAAAGTTCCATTAAACTTTTCAACCAGCCCATTACACATGGGGTGATATGGGGTGGTAGTAAGGTGTCGGATGCTCAATAGCCGGTTGACTTCCTCCATGCAGTCTGAGACAAACTAAGTTCCTAGGTCACTCAGGATCTCTTCAGGAATTCCTATACTGCTGAACATGTCGACGAGCGCCTCTGCTACTGTTGGAGTGTCGATATTTTTCAATGGTTCAGGATAACGTGTAGCGTAGTCCACCAGGGTCAAAATGTATCGATGACCATCTCCACTCGGAGGAGATATTGGCCCCACAAGGTCAACAGCTACCCGCTTGAAAGGCATATCGATCAATGGCATTTTCTCTAGAGGAACCTTGGGTACCTTTCCCTTGGAGATTGTCTTCTGGTATATGTCGCACGATCTGCAGAATCGGGTGACGTCGCCTCCCATATCAGGCCAGTAGAAGACAGCTCGGATTCTATCGAGCGTCTTGTTGATTCCCAAATGTCCTCCCAATATGGAATCATGTGCCAATTTCATCACCTGCATTATCAAAGGTTCAGGAACTACTACTTGACGCACAGGTTTATCTCCATTGCTGTCGAATATCCGGTACAGGATATCTTTTCTGGTCTCGAAGGTTATCTCTTTTCCCTTACGCGTCACGGGCTCGGTCTGACCTCGAAAATTGTCAAGCGTTGTGTCAGCTCTCTGTAGCTCCACCAGCCTTTCTTTATTCACCACTGCTGCTTCAGTGTTGTCCGCCACTTTTAGAGGGATGGTCTGGTGACTCTTCTCTGCTTGACTTCTCGTGGTAACAGAACATATTTCAGGTCTCCACTCTGGATCTGGATCGTCTGCGATTCTGGCGCCATCAATATTTCCGATGATGAGGTCGTAGAATGGCGTCCTCACGCACAACGCCTTCACCTCTCCTGTCAAGTAAGGGGTGTCGACACTGACTTTGACAAGGGGGATAATTCTTACAGTTCCGTCAGCCAAAATGAGGGTGGTCCACTCCTGTAGCTTCTGGTCTTCAGCTACCAGGTCCTCTCTCAAGATGATGCAGCTACAACCAGTGTCTCTCAACACTCTCACTGGTGTGTCGCCGACGAGTCCTGACACCACCGGCATGTTCGGCACTTCATTCTCAGGCAGAGTGATGTTTGAGACTGGTAAAAATGTAGTCCCATCTCCTACTGGGATGCGTCCATTCTTTTTGAAAGATTCGATCAGCTCTGGTGTCACTCGCGTTTCTCTAGATTCAAAGTCATTGGATGACGTCACATCATTGGCTAATACAGCGGCAGCTCTGTGTTGAGACGTGGTACTGCTTCTGCCTGCTATCCCACGATCTTGGTTGGATCTTCTGATGTTGTCGCCTCGGGGAACATCTTTAGAAGGACACCGTATCGCTTTGTGACCTTTTTGTTTCCACAGAGAAAACAGGTCAGGTTCTCCACCGGCTTGTAACTCGGGGTGTCTATGACATTGTGGATTTCCTCTGCTGGTGCAGATACACGCTGTGGCTTACTGGACCCGAACTTCATGTTGTGAGCGTCAATGTATCTTTGAGCGAAGTCGGCCAGAGCCTTTAGTGACTGGTCTTTTTGCTCTCTAAGGTGGGCGGCCAGGTCCTTAGAACATGCGCTGAAAACTTGTTCTTTAATGATGAGGTCGCACAGGTCTTGGTACTCTCTGTTTAGACCAGCCAGCTCTATCCATTTCTCCAGATAGCTTCTAATTCTCTCAATGAATAGGCCGGGTGTTTCTCCTTCTTCAGGCTTGCAGTTGCGAAATCGTCGCCTGTAACCTTCTTCAGTGAAGTCGTACTGTCTCATCAGGGCGGCTTTCAACTGTGTATAATCTTCGGCTTCTTCTCTTGGCAAACGGGTTTAACATTCAAGCGCTTTGCCAGTTAGAAGTGCGCTCAGTTTAATAGGCCAAGTCTCTTGTTTCCAATTGTTGCTATTTGCGAAGCGCTCGAATCGCTCCAAATAAGCGTCCATCTTATCTGAATTTTCAATGAAAGGTGGAAGTTTTGGCGCACGGGCTGTTTGTTCTCTGCTCGCTAATGCTGTTGCTTCATTAGTTCTCTGGCTCTGTGCCTCAATCTCCATCTGCTTTAGATGAATTTCGTGTTGACGCTGCCTCTTCGCCTCTTCTCGCTCCTCTTCTCGTTGTTTCTCTGCCTCTCTTCGCTGTTTCTCTGCTTCTCTTCGCTGTTTCTCTGCTTCTTCTGCTTGGATTTCGAGTCTCCTGATTTCACGTTCGTTGGCTCTTTCTTCTCTTTCAAGTCTCTCCTTTTCTTCTTTCCCTCGTTTCTTTTCTTCTTTTTCTTCTCTCTCCAATCTCTCCTTTTCTTCTTTCTCTCGTTTCTTTTCTTCTTTCTCTTCTCTCTCCTTTACAAACTCAAGGAGTTGAGCTACTTCGAGTCCACATTCCTTTCCAATTTTCAGGAATGTCTCCAATTCCGATGTCGCCATCTCTGCTTTTCACTGCTGGCTGTTTTCTCCTGCTACCTTTTCCACTGAACCAACTGAAGAGGTCTCGTCGGGGTCGCCAAAATGTTACGTGGTGGAGTTGTAGTCGAAGTATGATAAACACACCAGACGCACGCACGTAAGAGTTCTTTAAAATAAACCTCGTTCAGCTGCAATCCGTCACACGTGGCTTAAGGATGTAGACAATACTGGAGTAACAGTTCCAACAATATTTAATTCAGCGATGCGATATCCACACAATAATGCACTTTCAAATGCACAAACTACTGAATACAAAGTCTCTTCTGCGATGTCCACACTACGACACAAAGTTTCTCATACACAGCGTCTCTCTCAATAAACTATACGTGTCTCTACAACTGACAAAGCAAGACAATGTACTAACGGGCTTTCCCAGCTCCCTCCTTATATCCACTATTAAAATCTTGAATCTTCTACGGAAATCATGAACTCAAACAACCAGAACGAAACACGCAGCCGAAGCTCATTAACATAAACTTTCCAGAAACAATATAACAGGCTACAAAAATACGGCTGCTCATTTCAGCTCTAAGTTTCTAGCGTATAATTAAGTCACATAAAAGTATGGTATCCCTATCTATGATAGCTCTAAAAAGTACGAGAACATTCAAAAAACAAAATAAAAGCTGCTCGATACACGCGCACAGGAAAACTAAAAGTAGCGAAAATGTAGCGATGTCAACTAACCGACGTGACACTTACGAGGCCAGTAGACAGTGGGACCCTTCTAGCACGCTCCGGACTAAACTTAACAAAACAAAAACGGTTCTACTCACGAACAAAAGAAAATCTTACTAAAAAGTTACGAAATCATAACCGTGATAGCTTAAATAAACAACATATCGTTACCTACGAATAACACATGTACGCTCTCACAGGATAACACACCACAATCGTGACATATACATCCCTTAAAAAGGATGCATCAGGTCTAGCCTATAACCCATGTCTTTTTCTGGAACTTAGGAAGTAGGCAGGAGAAACACACATACACACACACGAAGGTGCGCTACTAAATGTGGTCGGGTAAATACCCTGATTTCCCACAGTAGATGCACAAGACAATACACAACAATGTAACGATACAAGTGTTTTGCCTCAAGTTATAAAATATTCACAATCCAGATAGGTGAGGCTAGCGCTGGATAGACGTGTACACAAACCAAGGGGAATTACTCAGCGCTGGACAGACAAACAGATCCCACATTTAGTAGCGCACCTTCTTGTGTGTGTATGTGTGTTTCTCTCCGTATTTTTCTGTGGGCTGGCGATTGGGTGCCTGATAGGCGGGGGCAGGGGATCTAACTGTTTGTCTGTCCAGCGCTGAGTAATTCCCCTTGTTTTGTGTACATTTCTATCCAGCTCTAGCCTCACCTATCTGGTTTGTGAGCGCCCTTTTTCAGGTTTGGGAAACAATCAATGAGTTCTTTCTTGCTTGTAGTTCTCGGTTGATTTCATAGTCTTGGTTGAGTGGTCGTTTCTGGCAGAGTTGGGGCTGGCAGCTGTGCCCTCCTACGTGGTGCCGCTTCGTTTGAGGCTTTGGTCCATTCCTGTAGTATGCTCTGTTTCTGTCAGGCGTATAAACGTGAGGATGAGGGGCTGTTGTCTGTCAACCGCCGTGAGATGGCCTTAGTCGCCTGCTCGGAGTTAAACACCAATAATCAATTACATTTAACAGAACCCGCCGTGAGATGGCCTTAGTCGGCGTTAAACCCCAATAACTGACTAAATAAATAACTGTCTGTCGACCGCCGTGAAATGGACTTAGTCGCCTGCTCGGCGTTAAACACCAATAACTACTAAATAACTGTCTGTCGACCGCCGTTAGATGGCCGTTGTCGCCTGCTCTGCGTTAAACCCCAATAACTAAATAAATAAATGTCTGTCGACCGCCGTGAGATGGCCTTAGTCGCCTGCTCGGCGTTAAACAACAATAACTAACTAAATAACTAACTGTCTCTGTTACGTGGTGGAGTTGTAGACGAAGTATGATAAACACACCAGATACACACAAGTAGAGTTCTTTAAAATAAACCTTGTTCAGCTGCAATCCGTCAAACCAGTCTTTGTTCTTCTTTCTGGCGAAACCCAAGACTTCTGCAGAGGATTTTGCAATAGCAGTTTTCAGTTGTTCCCAAAGTGATTCAGGGGAGGAGTCTGCTGGGTCCGCTGTGTCTTTGAGCCTGCGCTGTAAATCTGTCTGAAAGGCAGCTTTCACATCGTCACGCTGAAGGCTGGCAACATCAAGCTTTTTCTTGGAAGGCCCCCATTTCTTGGGTTTTGGCTTGAAGTGGAGCCTGCGTTTGCAGCGGACAAGGCGGTGGTCAGTGTGGCACTCTGCGCTGAGCATCACTCTGGTGAGGAGGACGTCACTGCGGTCCCTCTGACGCACTAGGACATAGTCGATAAGGTGCCAGTGTTTGGAGCGAGGATGCATCCAGGTGGTCTTTCGACTGTCCTTTTGCTGAAAAGTAGTGTTGGTGATGACCAGTTGCTGCTCCGCACAGAACTCCAACAGTAGGCGGCCATTGTCATTGCAGTTCCCCACGCCATGCTTGCCAAGGACTCCTTTCCAGGCATCAGAGTCCTGGTCCACTCTGGCGTTGAAGTCGCCAAGAATGATGACTTTGTCGTCTGCAGGGGTACTCTGTAGGAGGCTGCGCAGGTCAGTGTAAAACTTGTCCTTTTCAGCAGGCTCTGCCAGGAGGGTTGGGGAGTACACACTGAGAAGGGTGACGTGTTGCTGGTGTCTCAGTGGGAGGCGCATGGACATGATGCGGTCTGAGTGGCCCGTTGGTAGGTTTTCCAGCTTAGTCGCAATGGATGTCTTGACCATGAAACCCACGCCTGAGAGCCGTCTTTCTGATGCAGGCCTGCCTTACCAGTAGAGGGTGTACCCAGCACCAAGTTCTTGGAGGCTGCCTTCGTCCGGAAGGCGTACTTCGTCGAGCGCGGCGATGTCGATGTTTAACCTCCGCAATTCATGGGCAATGAGGGCGGAGCGACGTTCAGGGCGTCCGCTGTCTGCTTTGTCGAGCATGGTTCGGACGTTCCAGCACACACGTAGAGTTCTTTAAAATAAACCTCGTTCAGCTGCAATCCGTCACACGTGGCTTAAGGATGCAGACAATACTGTAGTAACAGTTTCAACAATATTTAATTCAGCGATGCGATATCCACACAGTAATGCACTTTCAAATGCACAAACTACTGATACAAAGTCTCTTCTGCGATGTCCACATTGCGACACAAAGTTTCTCATACACAGCGTCTCTCCCAATAAACTACGTGTCTCTACAACTGACAAAGCAAGACAATGTACTAACGGGCTTTTCCAGCGCCCTCCTTATATATACTACGAAAATCTAGAATCTTCTACGGAAATCATACAACGCAACCAATCAGAACGAAACAGGCAACCGAAGCTCATTAACATAAACTTTTCAGAAAAACTATAACAGGCTACAAAAACTCGGCTGCTTACTTCAGCTCTAAATTCTAGCATATAATTAAGACACATAAAATTATGGTATCCCTATCACCACGTTCCATGATAGCTCTAAAAGGTACGAGAACATTCCCGAAACAAAATAAAAGCTGCTCAATTCACGCGCACAGGAAAACAAAATGTAGTGAAAATGTTGCGATGCCAACTACCCGACGTGACACTTACGATGTCACTTGACAGTGCGACCTTTCTAGAACGTTCCGGACTAAACTTAACAAAACGAAATCGGCTCTACTCACGAACAAAATAAAATCTTACTTAAAAAAGCACGTGAATCGTAACCGTGATAGCTCAAATAAACAACGGATCGTTACCTACGATCAACACATGCACGCTCTCACAGGATAACACAACCACAATCGTAAAAGTCTCTCGATAGTAGGTCAACTGGATGCCGACAGTAGACATCTGTTATGGCACGTCCGTCTTCCGTAACTGTTTGCTGCAAAATGGAGCCTGTGGCCATAACATCTTCCTCGCGATACACATCCTTGTCTGTTATTATTAATGTGTTTGGGCTCCACGGACAGATGCTCGTAATTTATGCAGAGTTTGTTGTGGCACCTGATGAGAAAAGAAAATGGACCCTTTGTTAGATGAAGGCACAGAAAAGCAAACACTGCCATCGTTGCTTCTTTGACAGTAAACAGAGGTCCTCGGGCCACGACGGCCGAAGTGGGTCAACACACGGCTGAGCGCGGGCCGACTGTGGCTGTTGTCGGCCCGAAGACATTTTGTTACTGGATTATATTTGAATCTGGGCCCTTGATTGACAGCGAAGGCATATTCTGTTTTGAAATCGGTGTTAATACAAAGCCAAGGAGTCTCAGCGCTCCAGGGAACATGAATACCAGAGTGGTGTCAGCAAGAGGTCCTCGTGGTTTAAGCTGATGAGGATCTAGGCCTCTTCTGTGTAGTGGGGAATTGTCATGACCTTAGTGTGCAGTGCAGGATACGGGGTCACAGTGACCTACTGCAGACAGTAGAGGGTTGACACTTCGCACTCTCTCCTGTAGAAATGCTTGTACTAGCCCATATCATACTCCGGCTAAAATCTGCACATTTGTACACTGTCATATGCAAGCCACATCAGGATATAGACCAATGGCTTTAGTTCGAGGGTGGTGCCAGAATAACTTGACGCCTAGAGGCTCCCATCTATTCTGGCACTAGCCTTGATCTATTTTAGTCAGATTTGTTCGACGTACTTTTGTTGAGAACGATAATGGCAAGTAATTGTACTAGTATGTCTTACACGCACTGGTGTATTGCGAATGATAATGGCTAGTATGTCTTTCATGTGCTGGTCAATTGCGAATGATAATGGCTAGTATGTCTTACAACAATGCTGGAGAAAGGCCTCAGAACAAATTATGAAGTTTGATTGCTGAAAAATGAAAGAGTTTGCTTTCCTTTTCTTCAAGGCAATGTTTTTAGTTGAGGGAAGACAACATTGATAAACTGGTGTATCGGCGCCGAATCAGGCGAGGGCTGAACCAAAGACTGGACATGGTGGCCAGATTGATTTAAAATAGTACGTCAAAATTGTAAAAACCAATTGCCTCAATGGTTTATGTGAAAATAGAGCAAAGAGTTTGAAACCCCTTTAAGCATGAAACATGTGTTTTATGTTTCATATTTAACGGGTTTTTTTTTTCAACCTCTAATTTCTGTTTTCTAGTGAACTGTAGCTACAGTCTGTTGTCGTACTGCAACAATATAATCAGTAAACGACTTGTTCAGTTTGCGTATGTATCTAATCAAAAAGCCATGACCTATGCCTGACGTGTAAGGTGTTGTCAAGGTAACCTCCGTCACGGATCATCACCGCCATCCTGTGGATGCTGTGGGATTTCTGCGCGTGTGTCCGGGTCGGTGAAGGTGGCGGTCTTGTAGCGGGCGCGGGTGGCCATTGTAGATGAGACACTGGCCATTGGAGGCCAGTCGATACCCCGGGTTTATGAAGAGAGTTTTGCAGAACCTTTCTGTAGCCTCCTACGTCGTACCGCTTCTTTTGAGGCTTTCGGTCCATTCCTGACGTATGCTCTGTTTCTGTCAGGCGTATAAACGTGAGGATGAGGGGCTGTTGTCTGTCAACCGCCGTGAGATGGCCTTAGTCGCCTGCTTGGCGTTAATCACCAATAATCAATTACATTTAAAAGAACCCGCCGTGAAATGGCATTAGTCGCCTGCTCGGCGTTAAACACCAGTAACTAACTAAATAACTAACTGTCTATCGACCGCCGTTAGATGGCCGTTGTTGCCTGCTCAGCGTTAAACCCCAATAACTAACTAAATAAAAAACTGTCTGTCGACCGCCGTGAGATGGCCTTAGTCGCCTGCTCGGCGTTAAACCCCAATAATAACTAACTGTCTCTCGATAGTAGTTCAACTGGATGCCGACAACAGACATCTCTCATGGCACGTCCGTCTTCCGTAACTGTTTGCTGCAAAATGGAGCCCGTGTCCATAGCATCTTCCTCGCGATACACATCCTTGTCTGTTATTATTAATGTGTTTGGGCTCCACGGACAGATGCTCGTAATTTATGCAGAGTTTGTTGTGGCACCTGATGAGAAAAGAAAATGGACCCTTTATTAGATGAAGGCACAGAAAAGCAAACACTGCCATCGTTGCTTCTTTGACAGTAAACAGAGGTCCTCGGGCCACGACGGCCGAAGTGGGTCAACACACGGCTGAGCGCGGGCCGACTGTGGCTGATGTCGGCCCGAAGACATTTTGTTACTGGATTATATTTGAATCTGGGCCCTTGATTGACAGCGAAGGCATATTCTGTTTTGAAATCGATGTTAATACAAAGCCAAGGAGTCTCAGCGCTCCAGGGAACATGAATACCAGAGTGGTGTCAGCAAAAGGTCCTCGTGGTTTAAGCTGATGAGGATCTAGGCCCTGTCCCAGAGGGGGTGGGGGGTGGGGGCGAGTAAACAGAGTTGGTGGGATGAGTTGCGGCATGTGATCCAATAGTTCTGGGTCTCTTCTTTCAAGGATCCTGCTCTGCTGCAAGAAACTGGTTCGTTTAAGTCTTCCCTTTGTTGGCTTGCTCATCTTTTAGCGCATGGGATGATCTTTCAGCCTCTTGAACTTTGCTGCCTGTGTCAACAACTTGATGTTCTGGCGGTCTTCTAACGTTTGAAGTCCAGTAGTAGTTTCGAGCTCCTTGATGGGGGTCATTCTCATGGCTCCTGTCATCATGCGCATGGCTTGGTTTTGGGCTCTATCATGTTTTTCAGTGTTTGATTTGGCTGCTCTGGAGGTTGATGCCATGCCATATTCCAAGATTGGTCGTACTCTTCCTATGTACAGCTTCTTCAGTACCTCTTGGTATGCACCCCAGTGGGTGCCAGAGGGTTTCTTCATAAAGCCAGGTCGTTGATTTGCTCTGGCCTGGGTCTTCTTCAAGTGGCTCTTCCAAGTCATCCTGCAGTCTAGGGTCACTCCGAGGTACGTTGGTGAGTCCTTCAGCCTGAAGGGTGTGGCCGTTGATCTGAAAGTTGACACTAGACATGGTTTGTGAGGGAAAAGACAGTGTAGGTTGTCTTCTTTTCATTATTTTGACCAGCCATGATTTGGTCCATGCTTCCATCGTCATGAGGGCCTGTTGTAGCCTATAGTTTGCCGTTGTGATGTGTTCTTCTCTGCACCAAAGGACAAGGTCGTCCGCGTAGATGGCCCCATGAACATTCTTCTGCAACATCTCCGTCATGTCTTTGAAGAACATGAGGAAGAGATTTGCTGACAATACTCCTCCTTGAGGTACACCTTGTTTTAAGATTCGCTTCTTGTTGTAATGATGGCCAATATGTGTTGTGGCCTTGCGGTTATGGAGGTACTGGCTGATCCACTGGTACATTTGTACTGCAATTCCACAATGGCGCAATCTCAGTTTTAGTCCATCTCTTCAGACTTTGTCGAACGCTTTTTCAAGGTCTATCCAGAGAGCCTGGGTGTGTTTCTTGTCTTGAAAAGCGTCTTCAATGGCTTGTGGTATGTCACCTGGTCTTCAGTGGATCTGTCCTGTCTAAAGGCAGCTTGTTCTGGGCTGTGTGCTTTTTGCTTTCAATATGCCACGTGAGTCTGGTGTTAATGAGTCGCTCCATCAGTTTGCCGACGCAGCTTGTGAGGCTGATGGGTCGATAGCTCTCAGCTTTGCTTTGTCCTTTCCTTTCTTGTGGACTGGCACCATGATGGATTCTTTCCAGACCTGTGGGACAACTCCTTTTTTCCAGCTGTCATTGAAGAGCTGGAGAAGTTTCTTCTTTGCTCTTGGTCCAACGTGTAGCAACATTTTATTTGTTATTTTGTATTATTTTTAAACAAGAGGACAAGAATATAGACGGTCAAGAATGGCTGAGACAATCTCCAGTGATGTAGATGAAATGTTGCACCAGGAACATATTTATGCCGTTTTCTTGTCTTTATTTAACCTCTTCGATTAATTAAAGAAACAAATCTGACCAGTGTGTCGAGTCGTTTAGAAGTTAATCACTCTTTTTGAAACTACCTAAATTACGCTGCCCCGTAACTCCTCCCCCCCCCCCCCACCCCACCCCACACACGTTGGGATCCGTGAAGCTCTCAGTCTCCTTGCTGGTGGCGTTTGCGGTGGTGCTGTTGTAGTTGCTGCCGTTGCTATTGGCAGAGTCCTTCTTG
>BTPG01000009.1:652880-675790 GCA_036245525.1 Semisulcospira habei | reverse complement strand
TTGGCACAAAAGTAGCTGATGATAAGACCTTCCTATGTATCCTAATACAGTTGACTCATCGCAAAGGTCAAGGGTCACGGAGGTTTCACAGATGTGTGAAAACAGATTAAATATTGCGAAAACATGGATTTTGTTAGTGCAGAAGACATCCTTTTACTTATTGTCAGACATGTGTGGATCGGTCGATACACGTGAGCCATAAGGGCTTTGCCTTTCTTGTTTTTGAGTGTCCACTCTTATGAGAGGTAGCCTGTCAATAATACCATCACATGTGGCCGCCTAAATGATGGTCTTTAATGACAGATGACACTGTTGCTCTTTAACCCTCATCATTCGGAATCCACCAGTGAGTGAAATAAGTCTGACTAAAATAGTTCAAGGGTAGTGCTAGAATAGCTTGGCGCCACTAGGCGCCAAGCTATTCTGGCACCACCCTTGAACTAAAGCCATTGGTCTATATCCTTATCTGTAAGTACTATAATGTAGCTTGCATGTGGCAGTGTACAAATTTGAAGCTTTTAGCCTCAGTACGATATGGGTTAAGACGTCTCTAGAAAGAGAGCACGTGCCTTTGAAGACCACTTTTTCTATGTTGTAAAAACGCTGGTTGCTCAGAACAGACTCTGCTGTTGTAGAAAATCCAGCAATTCATCGCTGTTCTGTTCCTTATGTGTGCCTGCCTTGGCACTCATTCAGATCATGACTGTTTGTGTTGTCAGGGAATCAGCAGGGCTAGATAATCAAATTCTTATAGAAGCTGTGCCTGTGTGGAAAGAATTCATAATCACAGAGGAAAATCTGCATCACACACTGGGTATATGTAGGTTTAGATACTTTGTGCCAGCATGTCTGCATGATCTCATCAATGAACATACCAGTAGGTGATAGCGGATAGACACAGTACACGTACCAAGGAGAATTACTCAGCGCTGGACCCCCTGCCCCTTTCTTCTTCTTCTTCTTCTTCTCGAACGCCCTCACACTTGGAGTTTGGCTCTCAAAATGAAATCTGTGATCTTCTGTAGTGCCCCACGGGCCCGTACAGTTTCTCTTGTAGAGTGGCGGGCTTCGGCCATATCTCCTCCCTCAGCGGCTGGTGGTTCCCACAGTCCTGGAGGATGTGCTCTGTGGTCTGCTCTGCTTCTCCACAAGGGCACAGGGGAGATGGCACGAGGTGGCAGCGTCTGTGCAGGTGGAAAATGAGTCGGTTGTGCCCGGTCCTCAGACGAAAGATGTCACCTGCTCTTGTCTGGACAGCTGATGGTAACTGTTTAGGGGCCGTTGTGGTGGTCTGTACACAGACTTAATGATGGTCTTCATCTCCATTTTCATCTTGTTCTTTCTCTGCGCCCACTTTTGCCATTCTGTCAGCTTCTTCATTGCCGTAGATGCCTCAGTGTGAAGAGATCCAATGCAGCACCAGTCTGGTGCACTTGACGTTTTCCAGTGCCTCTTGTAGACGTGGCAGTTTGTTTGCTGTTGCTGCCTCAAGGACAGACATGGCATAGTCAGGAAGACAATCTGGGCATCAGGGTCTGCAGTGCCACTAAGGGTGTTTGCAGCGTGGACCAGGGCTTCCACCTCAGCTCTGTAATTTGTGCAGTGAAGGCCTGTTGGTATTGCCTCTGCCTGCCATTTTCCATTTGGGTACTGAATGTACACCCCAGCCCCTCCATCCTGAACTGCATCTGTGGCTGATCCATCGGTGTATGCCCGTATCCATGCTTCCTGGGTATACTTTTCTTCGAGCATGGCCAGTGTCAGGGCTTTCTTGCTCACAGTGCTGTGCTCATCTTCGGTGGTGATGTAGGGTACCGTGAAAGAGATGGTGATGTTTTCTGGCTTACTTTCCCAAGGTGGAAGGTCGCTAGCAGGATTCAGAGCCTCTACCTGCGCAGGGAGCTTTGCCTGGTGTTTTCTCTGCAGTGCTCTAGTCTCCTTCACAAAGCTTGATCTTTTCAGTCTCCCTGAGGTTGGTTGTTTCATCCTGGCGTTCATAGGATGGTCTTTGGAAGACTTGACCTTTGTGGACTGTATCAAGTGTTTGCAATCTCTTCTCATGCGCAGCGGTGGGATGCCTGTTGACTCTTCCATCTTTTCAATTGGTGTGGATCGCATTGCGCCGGTGATGATACGCAGTGCCTGGTTCTGAACTCTGTCAATGGTCTGCTGGTGTGACTGGGCTGCCGTCAACCATGCATTGGATCCGTACTCAAGGTGTGGTCTTACTGTGCCTTGATACACATTTTTGAGGATATTTTCATTGGCTCCCCATTGTGTTCCAGCCAGCTTCCTCATGATGTTCAGCTTTCTTCTAGCTTTCGCTTCTGCATTCCAAATGTGCGGCTTCCACGTCAGTATCTTGTCAAGGGTGACGCCCCAGGTATGTCTGTTGGTCATCATACCGCAGTGGGGTGTTGCCCAGTATTAGTTTGCCAGCCTTTGCTTTGTTGGAGAGAGAGAGAGAAGAGTGTGGCTGATGATTTTTTCTGTGTTGATGGTCACACACCAGTTGTTGGTCCAGTCTGTCAGCCTGTCCAGGGCTAGCTGCATGCTGTGCGTAGCAGTTGTTGCATACGCTTCTGTGCACCAGAGTACCAGGTCATCTGCATACAGGGCTGCGTGGACTCCTTTTGGTAGCTCTGACACAAGGTCGTTGATGAAGAGTATGAACAGGGTCGGTGACAGGACTTCCCCCATGTGGCACCATGATAGTTCAAGGGTGATGCCAGAATAGCCTGGCGCCTATGGGCGCCAAGCTATTCTGGTATCACCCTTGAACTATTATGTTCGATCTGTGTTCTGCACTGCACTTCAGTCTTCAGAGGACAACGGCAACATTTGGGGATTTCGGTCTTGGGGTACAATGGGTTCTTTAAGAACACGATCTGCGTGCACTGGCAGTGAAGGGGTTGATGTGAGCAGGGTCAGCAATGGGCAGAGATTCCTATCAGCTCCTACAACTTGCCGTTTGCAAATGGATTATGCTGCCTCACGGTAGTTTGCTTACTGTGTTTAGATCCACCACTGTGTTGGCACTAGGGTTTTCAACACACAGTACGTTCTCCCACCTCTGTGTTGGCGCTAGGGTTTTCAACACACAGTAAGTTCTCCCTACCCCTGTGTTGGCGCTATGGTTTTCAACACACAGTACGTTCTCCCTACCTCTGCTTTGTTATTGTTTTCTAATCAGGATGATGTGCCGGCTGCTACCTTGTTCATCTGGTAGTACACAAAGAATTAACAGTTAGATATCTGGCCATGATCAGAGCTGTACCTGGTTATGTTTAGATCCATATCTGGCTGAGGGTAAATCTAGGCCTAGGTATGTTTAGGTCTAGATCTGGTCATGTTTAGATCTAAATCAAACCTATTTGTCTGCCAGTACTGCGTGTATCTGTGTGTGTGTGTGTATGTGTGTGTGTGTGTGTGTATGTGTGTGTGTGTGTGTGTGTGTGTGTGTGTGTACGCGATGTTTGTGTGTGTGTGTGTATGTGTGTGTGTGTGTGTGTGTGTGTGTGTGTGTGTGTGTGTGTGTGTGTGTGTGTGTGTGTGTGTGTGAGCTTGTTTAGAATTGAAGACTTACTTTTTGCTCCTTGTAAATGTATGTTTTTGTTTCATTATTTTGCTTGTAAAGCGCCTAGAATACATCGTGATCAGGCGCTATATATAATTACCTTTGGTAGTAGTAATAGTAATAATAGTAGTAGTGTTTAACACCAAGCAGGCGACTAAGTTCATCTCACATCCGGGGAATTTCAACCTTAGGGCCCACCATTTTCATAACCCAGACCAAATAGGTGACTGCCAAGCATGTGAAATGCAAATACATTCTGAACAAAGAAAAAAGCACGCTTGGAAATGGCAAACACAACACAACGGCAGTTTTCTTGTTCATCTTTCTTTGTCTTTCATTTAACAGAAAATCCACCGTGAATCCAGGGGTGCCACCATCAAGAAAATCTTCTACGAGATCATTGAGACTATGCGCAAGACGCTTCACGTCATTATCAATGACGGAGCGGGCGTAAGTCAACTCGTCATTTAGTTCTTAACTATTAAAGCATTCGAGACGTGCCGTCTCCGGATATGCGGCTTCAAGCCGCACGTCCTGTATGAGTTAACAGTCGGCTTGAAGCCACACGTCCTGTATGAGTTAACAGTCGGCTTGAAGCCGCACGTCCTGTATGAGTTAACAGTGGGCTTGAAGCCGCACGTCCTGTATGAGTTAACAGTGGGCTTGAAGCCGCACGTCCTGTATGAGTTAACAGTCGGCTTGAAGCCGCACGTCCTGTATGAGTTAACAGTCGGCTTGAAGCCGCACGTCCTGTATGAGTTAACAGTCGGCTTGAAGCTGCACGTCCTGTATGAGTTAACAGTCGGCTTAAAGCCGCACGTCCTGTATGAGTTAACAGTCGGCTTAAAGCCGCACGTCCTTTATGAGTTAACAGTCGGCTTCAAGCCGCACGTCCTGTATGAGTTAACAGTCGGCTTAAAGCCGCACGTCCTGTATGAGTTAACAGTCGGCTTCAAGCCGCACGTCCTGTATGAGTTAACAGTCGGCTTAAAGCCGCACGTCCTGTATGAGTTAACAAAGGGCTTAAAGCCGCGCGTCCTGTATGAGTTAACAGTCGGCTTAAAGCCGCACATCCTGTATGAGTTAACAGTCGGCTTGAAGCCGCACGTCCTGTATGAGTTAACAGTCGGCTTGAAGCCGCATGTCCTGTATGAGTTAACAGTCGGCTTAAAGCCGCACGTCCTGTATGAGTTAACAGTGGGCTTAAAGCCACACGTCCTGTATGAGTTAACAGTCGGCTTAAAGCCGCACGTCCTGTATGAGTTAACAGTCGGCTTGAAGCCGCACGTCCTGTATGAGTTAACAGTCGGCTTAAAGCCGCGCGTCCTGTATGAGTTAACAGTCGGCTTGAAGCCGCACGTCCTGTATGAGTTAACAGTCGGCTTGAAGCCGCACGTCCTGTATGAGTTAACAGTCGGCTTAAAGCCGCGCGTCCTGTATGAGTTAACAGTCGGCATGAAGCCGGTTATCCGGAGACGGCACGTCTCGAATGCGTTATCCCAGTCACCCCTCGCACCAGCAGGCGATAGACTGACCATAATAATTCACGGGTAGTGAAGAATTAACTTGAGGCTTGATGGCGCCTAGCTAATGTGGCACTGCGTTATCCCAGTCACCCCTCGCACCAGCAGGCGATAGACTGACCATAATAATTCACGGGTAGTGAAGAATTAACTTGAGGCTTGATGGCGCCTAGCTAATCTGGCACTGCGTTAACCCAGTCACCCCTCGCACCAGCAGGCGATAGACTGACCATAATAATTCACGGGTAGTGAAGAATTAACTTGAGGCTTGATGGCGCCTAGCTAATGTGGCACTGCGTTATCCCAGTCACCCCTCGCACCAGCAGGCGATAGACTGACCATAATAATTCACGGGTAGTGAAGAATTAACTTGAGGCTTGATGGCGCCTAGCTAATCTGGCACTGCGTTAACCCAGTCACCCCTCGCACCAGCAGGCGATAGACTGACCATAATAATTCACGGGTAGTGAAGAATTAACTTGAGGCTTGATGGCGCCTAGCTAATCTGGCACTGCGTTAACCCAGTCACCCCTCGCACCAGCAGGCGATAGACTGACCATAATAATTCACGGGTAGTGAAGAATTAACTTGAGGCTTGATGGCGCCTAGCTAATCTGGCACTGCGTTATCCCAGTCACCCCTCGCACCAGCAGGCGATAGACTGACCATAATAATTCACGGGTAGTGAAGAATTAACTTGAGGCTTGATGACGCCTAGCTAATCTGGCACTGCGTTAACCCAGTCACCCCTCGCACCAGCAGGCGATAGACTGACCATAATAATTCACGGGTAGTGAAGAATTAACTTGAGGCTTGATGGCGCCTAGCTAATCTGGCACTGCATTAACCCAGTCACCCCTCGCACCAGCAGGCGATAGACTGACCATAATAATTCACGGGTAGTCAAGAATTAACTTGAGGCTTGATGACGCCTAGCTAATCTGGCACTGCGTTAACCCAGTCACCCCTCGCACCAGCAGGCGATAGACTGACCATAATAATTCACGGGTAGTCAAGAATTAACTTGAGGCTTGATGGCGCCTAGCTAATCTGGCACTGCGTTAACCCAGTCACCCCTCGCACCAGCAGGCGATAGACTGACCATAATAATTCACGGGTAGTGAAGAATTAACTTGAGGCTTGATGGCGCCTAGCTAATGTGGCACTGCGTTAACCCAGTCACCCCTCGCACCAGCAGGCGATAGACTGACCATAATAATTCACGGGTAGTGAAGAATTAACTTGAGGCTTGATGGCGCCTAGCTAATGTGGCACTGCGTTAACCCAGTCACCCCTCGCACCAGCAGGCGATAGACTGACCATAATAATTCACGGGTAGTGAAGAATTAACTTGAGGCTTGATGGCGCCTAGCTAATCTGGCACTGCGTTAACCCAGTCACCCCTCGCACCAGCAGGCGATAGACTGACCATAATAATTCACGGGTAGTCAAGAATTAACTTGAGGCTTGATGACGCCTAGCTAATCTGGCACTGCGTTAACCCAGTCACCCCTCGCACCAGCAGGCGATAGACTGACCATAATAATTCACGGGTAGTGAAGAATTAACTTGAGGCTTGATGACGCCTAGCTAATCTGGCACTGCGTTAACCCAGTCACCCCTCGCACCAGCAGGCGATAGACTGACCATAATAATTCACGGGTAGTCAAGAATTAACTTGAGGCTTGATGGCGCCTAGCTAATCTGGCACTGCGTTAACCCAGTCACCCCTCGCACCAGCAGGCGATAGACTGACCATAATAATTCACGGGTAGTGAAGAATTAACTTGAGGCTTGATGGCGCCTAGCTAATCTGGCACTGCGTTAACCCAGTCACCCCTCGCACCAGCAGGCGATAGACTGACCATAATAATTCACGGGTAGTGAAGAATTAACTTGAGGCTTGATGGCGCCTAGCTAATCTGGCACTGCGTTAACCCAGTCACCCCTCGCACCAGCAGGCGATAGACTGACCATAATAATTCACGGGTAGTGAAGAATTAACTTGAGGCTTGATGGCGCCTAGCTAATCTGGCACTGCGTTAACCCAGTCACCCCTCGCACCAGCAGGCGATAGACTGACCATAATAATTCACGGGTAGTCAAGAATTAACTTGAGGCTTGATGGCGCCTAGCTAATCTGGCACTGCGTTAACCCAGTCACCCCTCGCACCAGCAGGCGATAGACTGACCATAATAATTCACGGGTAGTGAAGAATTAACTTGAGGCTTGATGGCGCCTAGCTAATCTGGCACTGCATTAACCCAGTCACCCCTCGCACCAGCAGGCGATAGACTGACCATAATAATTAACGGGTAGTGAAGAATTAACTTGAGGCTTGATGGCGCCTAGCTAATCTGGCACTGCGTTAACCCAGTTCCCCTCGCACCAGCAGGCGATAGACTGACCATAATAATTCACGGGTAGTCAAGAATTAACTTGAGGCTTGATGGCGCCTAGCTAATCTGACACTGCGTTAACCCAGTTCCCCTCGCACCAGCAGGCGATAGACTGACCATAATAATTCACGGGTAGTCAAGAATTAACTTGAGGCTTGATGGCGCCTAGCTAATGTGGCACTGCGTTAACCCAGTCACCCCTCGCACCAGCAGGCGATAGACTGACCATAATAATTCACGGGTAGTGAAGAATTAACTTGAGGCTTGATGGCGCCTAGCTAATCTGGCACTGCGTTAACCCAGTCACCCCTCGCACCAGCAGGCGATAGACTGACCATAATAATTCACGGGTAGTCAAGAATTAACTTGAGGCTTGATGACGCCTAGCTAATCTGGCACTGCGTTAACCCAGTCACCCCTCGCACCAGCAGGCGATAGACTGACCATAATAATTCACGGGTAGTGAAGAATTAACTTGAGGCTTGATGGCGCCTAGCTAATCTGGCACTACCCTTGAATTAGTCATTAGGTGACACCTTCAGTATGGGGAAAAGCGGACTTGGGATTAAATGGGTTACATTTAAAGTTCTGCTTTTGGACTCTTAAGCTCCCAGAACTAATTGACTTGCAATCTATAGAATGGCAGTCATTTAGTTCTGTGAGTTTAAGAGTTAATTGTCCTTGTAGTCACAGAGTGGTATGCAATATTGTTCATGAATGAAAAAGAGGGAAGATTGATGATGTGTTGAGAAGGGCCTCTAATCAACTACACTATAACTGGCTGAACCACAGCACCAGACATGTGTTGCCAGTATTATTCAACGACAGTAATGTCAAAGTGGTATAGGTCCTTTGACATTAGAGTGCACAACATTTTTCTCCTTCAAAAAAACCCCCAACAACAACAAACGTTTTTGTAACGTTATAATTATTCAGTGCCATTTGACCTAATATGAATGAATTGTACTTGACTGAAATGAAAGTCATGAACAAGGCATGTTGAAATGTCGTAAGAGAGCACGAGCAGAAAACAGCCAAATTTACTCGACTCATTACAAAGGTCAAGGGTCAACTTATGTTGTTGTATGCGAGTCATAAGGGCTTTGCCATTCTTGTTTAAACATTTATATATATATATATATATATATATATATATATATATATATATATATATATATATATATATATATATATATATATATATATATATATATATATATATATATATATATATATATCAGCATGTTGCTTGGTATAGTGCGACAACAGGCAGATGTGATTACGAGACCCGAATCAAAATGTCCGAGTCGTAGACGAGGACATTACTTGATTCGAGTCAAGTAATCACATCTGTCTGTTTATCGGCACTATATCAAGCAAAATGTTGCTCAATATATATGTACCCAGTCCAAAACAAAACTTTACCATAGTCCTTCTGATTACCGCCATTGGTGCTGAAGTGGTCAATTTCGCTATATTTGGCCATAAAACTTCCCAGCTTAACACTACTAACCCAAATGTACTCAGCGCAAATCCAAAAGGCGAACATCTACATCCATTTACTTTTAGAACTAAATAAACTCAGCGTGAATCTTCACAACATGACTCCACCCAACATAAATCGACAAAGGCTTGATTTTACTCAAATAAAAAATATCTCAATGTTATAGCGACAGCACACATTCACACTGGGTTGATTTACGCCCAGGTTCATTTATGCTGTGTAGACTTTTGCTGGATATTGTAACGAACGCCTTTAGTGCCGGTTTCGGTCGGACGATGGTGTGACGTCATTAGCAGTTGGACCGAATGTACACGTGCGAATAATGTAGAGATAAGCAATGTTCACGAGCGGGAATGTACAGATAAACCATGTTCACGTGTGGTAATGTAGGTGAGCGATGTTCACGTGTCACGTGTGGGAGTGACAGTGTGGCATCGGGAATAATTGCAAGTTAGAGATGCAATACCAGTCGAGCCGAGCGGTCGTTTTTGCTAGGGCTCTGAGGAAGAATTCTGGCTAGAGAATTCGATAGCTGTATATTGAATACAGGTATTTATTCTTTTAGTACCGGTATTTATAATGACCTGTAACGCTATTCAGGTGAAAAAGAAAGTATTGTTTTATGAATTATTATTAGAGTGCAGAAGAGCCATGTTTGAATGAAATGCGATGGCTCGTGTCAATACTTGTTTAGTCATGTAATTATGTGATATAGTTTATAACTAGGATGTCATGTTGTATTCATTCATATGTGAAGATGTGGGACTGAAATAGGAATAGAATTCAGTATATATTTATTTATACTTAATGATGAAATGTGCAGTAATATGTTACGAATTGAAGGTGAGCTGTGATTGTAATATTTGGCTCATAATCTATTGGGTGTAGGTACGTAAAATGTGTGTACTGTGTTAAAGTGGCTTAGGAATTGTGTGCACTGTGTTAAAGTGGCTATAGGAATTGTCATAAGAATTATGACAATAGTGATTGTAGTATGGTGGCATAAAGAAGACATTTTTCAGAGGAAATGATCTAGAGCGCTCTGAAGAATAATAATGTGTCGAAGACACATTCAGACTTTTGGGTATAAGAGCGAACATTTATGAGTGTATAAATGTTGTGTACAGCGGGGCCGGTACGGAGCGGAAACCCCTGGTGTATGGCCGATGAAGCTGTCCTGAGCATCACGTACGTGACCGGAATGCGGACATCAAGCCTTCATCTCTCCTTCGTCCTACCATCACTGGTGCTACGAGCAGCGACGGTAGCGAAGTAAGCCACAGATTCGTGCTACAGGACCACATGCAGTGTTCCGTCAGTGTAGCTATTGTCGCCTAGCGCCGTAATTTCACGCCTAGGAATGTTCTAAATCTGTGAGTAGTCATTGAATAGTAATATTCAGTTCGGGAATCTCCGTCAAGTCGTCAATGTGATATTGACTGTGTCGACACTAGTAAAAAGAGGAGTCGAGTGACGTCTCTCGAGAGAGACAACGACCTCTACGGTAGCGAGTGAATGTGTGAGCGCTGAAGTTGTGAATAACCTATATGCCACTTGTTACTGTTAGTTATTTGTGTAGATTGGTTTATATGATGTGAATTGTGTGGTTTAATGTATGTTATGAGTGCTTGTTAATAGTTAAAGAGGGCAAAGAGATATAACTGTGTGGCCTTTGTCCTTCGTTTGTAAGCGCGTGTGTGGTGGATGAAAGAGTATAGTGAACAGAGATAGTGCACCCACCTTTATACTGATTATCAGAACAAACCCACGCACACACTCATTCCATTAGAATAAACGTTTATATATGTAATAATTTGATTCAGTAGCGAAAACACCGTCGTTACATTTGGTGACCCTGACTTTCTCTGTGTTAGCATTAAGTCATACATATTCATATTTCGTGAGGGCACCACTAGTTATTATAGATATATATAGGTAGGCTAGTGGGCTGCTTCTTTTGACATTTTGTTATATTGTGTATGACTGGGATGTGTTTTGTGTGATAGTTGCCGTCTCCAGTTTAACGGCTGTGTCTGTGTACAGTTTCTGGGCACTAAGGATTTAGCTCTTTTTCTGTCTTGGGGGTTCCTATTCTCTTTTTCGGCTCTATTCTTCTGTTAGGGAATTGTATTTGTTTTTACTAGTTCTTCACTGTTATAGGGTCCTGTCCTTTTATGCGTGTGTTTGTGGGTATGTTCTCTTTGCCCTTATTTTAAGTAGTTTAACTCTTTCTACCCCAGCTGTGCAGCCAGCAACTTTGCCCTCTGGACCAGCCATGCAGAGAGCTGAGTGCTAAATATATGGGTGTCTCGCAAAAACTGCTATAACTTTGAAACCACTGAACCTATCTCAACCAAATTTTGGGACAGTACAGAAAAATAAATTTACAAAATGTACATGTCCTGTGTTTTATGTTTATTGACACCGGAAAGAACTAAGAGATGTTTATTTTTGCAATTTGCTTGTAAACAAAGACATTTTTAAAAGTAAATATTTCAGACTTTTAAGATACACCCCAAACATTCAATTCATTTTCTGAGTCAGTGGACTCATCTAAGTCCACTTCACAGTCGATCAGTTCATCATTTTCTTCGCTGTCATAATTCATTATAAACTCAGCAGCCTGACTAGCATTCAAAGTCCGGGAACGCCTCGCCATTGTCGAAGAAAAGTACACAAATTCCGCAAAAAAAGGCTCGAAAAACCGCCCAAACTTGCCGCGTGCACATGAGGAAGAACAAAGAAGTGGCTAAAGCTAACAGTTCCAATTAGGAACCACTACAAGCCGAAGAATAAGAAGGGATGCAGTTTCAGGACTGCCCATTACGGATAAATCCGTAGTTGGTCGGAAAATGCTGGGCGTGCATTTACGGATAAATCCGTAGTTGGGGTAGAATGAGTTATCGTGTTGGGATTTCAGTTTCATTTGATTTAATTTATTTTGTTTTTTGTGTGATTTGTATTGATTTTGATTTCATGTTTTTTTTTTTTTTATTTATGTATGTGGTTATAATTGGTTCTTGTTTCTTTTGATTTGGTTTAGTTAATAGATTGTTCCCTTGGTTCATTTGTTTGAGACTTTGATAATTTGATTGGGTTTATTTCCCTTTCGCCGTACATTTGGTATTTAGTATTAGCGATTATAGTGTTTGAGGTGTTTGACGTAAATTTTATTGTATTTTTCTTTGAACATAATTGGATTTAAACTTCTCACTTAGTAACTTCATTTTTCACTGTACATTTCTTGTGCTTCTATCAACTAAAGTTGACGTTCTTCAGCATATTTTGAGTTAGTGTGTTCTATTTGGTATAAAATTGGTCACTGCATTATTTATAGACATATTGAGTTAATACAATTGCTTTGCTTTGCTTTGCATACTTTGCTTTGTATACTTGTAAGACTTTACTGTTTCATTGTAACTCTGACTGTGCATTGTCCTGTAAATTTACTTTTGGAGTAACTTCATTGTTTCATAGGGTTTATAGAACACTTTATTGTGATTAATTGCATTTTTCCATTTCGTTGTTGACACTTTAGTACTTTATTGATTTCCTGTTTAGACATTTTGATATTTTTTTGGTACGTTTTTTTTGTTTGTTGATCTACATTGCACTTAGCCATGTCTGACGATTATGATAAATTGTTCCAATCTTTTATTGCTCAAGCTACAACTTTGGGTATCCCTGATAAGGAACGTGCAAAATATGTACAGGATTGTTTTGATCGTCTTGAGAGACAAAGATTGAGGGATGAAAAAAAATTGGAAGAAGAAACAAAACAGAAAAAAGCAGAAGTTGAGCTAGCAAATAAACAAGCAGATGTTCAGTTAGCGTTAGCAAATAAACAAGCAGAAGTTGAGATAGCAAATAAACAGGCAGATGTTAAGTTAGAACTGGAAAGAGAGAAAACAAAACGGATGGAACTTGAGTTACATTCTGACCGTAGACTTGAGGGACAAGATGCTGGTCATGGAAACAGAGGTAGAGATAGTAATTCTTTTGGTGCTAGACCTGTTTACCCCAAGTAGCCTGTTTTCAAAGAAAGACAAGATGATATCGATTCATACCTTTTTCGTTTTGAGACTCATGCTACAGCCCTTGGCTGGGATCAAAGCAAATGGGTTACCTTTCTTTCCGCTTTGTTAGAAGGTAACGCATTGAACTTGTACCACAGTCTTGCTGCTCATGGTCCTGTCGATTATCAGACATTGAAGGACAATTTGCTTAAGAAGTTCCAGTGTACTGCAGAATGTTTTCGCAAGAAGTTCCGTGAAATCCGACCAGACTCGAACGAACCTTTCCAAACTTTTGGTATTGAGCTAAACAGATTGTTTGATCGATGGATAGCTTTGTCCGGTGTTACTAGAAACATGCAAGGAATTATGGATCTTGTGTTAGGTGAGCAGTTTCTCGATTGTGTGTCACATGATCTTGCTACTTTCATTCGCGAGCGTGGACTTGTCACATTAGATGATATGGTTAAAACCGCTGAAAGTTATCGTCTTGCTCGTCCCGGAAAAAACTTGGCACGCAGATCGGCTGCTCCGGTTTTCGGTTCAGTAGGATCAGTTGATGTCGCTGACGAGTCGCAAGCTGTTCCTGGCTCTGCAGACTCTCGCGGTGGTTACTCAAACTTTCGAGGTCGCGGCTATTGGAGAAATCGTGGTGCTTTGCAAAGGAATGACCAAACAACCTCAGTTTCGAACCAAAAGGTCGAAGATCGTTTTGATCAAACTCGGAGATATTTGAGACGTGGACGTGGAGGTGGTTCATTTTACACCAATTTTGATAATTGCCCTCTTTGTGATGGTAAAGGTCATGGTCCCAAGCAATGTCCTCTTCGCAACAGTCCAAACCCTTGCTCTGTTTGCAACATTGGTGGTCATACTCGAAAAACTTGTCCCTTTGTTGTGCAAAAAACCACAGCTTCAGATGATAAGACTAATAACTCGAGCTCAGGTTGTGCAGTTGTCCCTGTAGACTCTGAAGTTGTTTGCTCTATTTTTGATCAGTCAGCTGAGTACTTGCATTTAGAAGTTGGTTCTGTCATTTCTACTGCTTGCTCAGTTCTGCGAGACACAGGTGCTACCATTTGTGGTGTTCGAAAACGTTTGGTTTCTGATGAACAGTATGTACCAGGTACTGTCCGTTGTAAAACTTTTGGTGGAGAGATCAACATTTACCAGCAGGCTAAACTTGTTGTTTCTTGTCCATATTTTGCTGGAGAGTTGGTTTGTTGTGTTCTTGAGGATCCAGTTGCTGACTTGATTGTGGGTAATATTCCAGGTTTGATTGTCCAGCAGGCCCAAGATACCAAAGTTGCTGCTGCTGCTGATGTGATCCCTGTTGCTGCTGTCACTACTCGTGCTCAGGCTAGAAAACAAGGTCTCCCGCACAAACCTCTTGTCACTGTGTGCGATGATTTGAAGGTCACTCGTGCTGAACTCATTCAGTTGCAGAAAGGTGATGCTACTCTGCAAGGTTGTTTCAATTTAGCTGCCTCAGGTGAAGAAAAGGTTGTTGGTTCTGCTACTTATTCTTTCTATTTTCAAGATGATATTTTGTACAGGAGGTATCGGAAATCAAAGGATATTTTGCATCAGGTTGTTGTTCCCGAGAAACTTCGTGCTTCAGTCATGACTGCTGCGCATGATCAACTTTTGGCTGGTCATTGTGGAGTTCGTAGAACTCTGACTCGGATTTTGGCCCAATTCTTTTGGCCTGGTGTTTCTGCTGATGTGCGTACTTATGTTCACACTTGTGACATTTGCCAGACATCGGTTTCAAAAGGCAAAGTTTCCCCTGTTCCTTTGGCGACTATGCCTCTTGTCTCGACTCCGTTCGAGAGGGTCGCTATTGATCTCGTTGGGCCTTTTCTCCTTTTTTCCTTCCAGATGTCGAGGTTGTGGAACCTCAGTGTGATGTTCCTCATGTGGACGTTTCAGATTGGCATGCTGTCCCATCAGTGGCTATTGGTGTTGTCCAAGGTGATGATGTTGGTGGTCTTCCCACTATTTCTCTCGTGTTTGGCTATTGTTTGGGCCATTTCGAAATTTTCCAAATTTCTTTGGGGGGTTCATTTCATTCTCTAGACTGACCACAGACCGCTGACATACTTGCATACAAGTCGCTTTAAGAATTCTCGCATCATGCGTTGGTCCTTGTCCTTGCAAGAGTTTCGATTCAATCTCGAACCACTTCCAGGTACACAGAATGTGTTCGCGGATCTGTTGTCACGCGCTGATCGTGATCAGTCGGTTCCATAGGTCAAGGGTTCATAGTCGTTACTGTATTTTCACATTGTCCTCGAACTTGTAAAAAAGACCCTCGGTCGGTTCTTTTTTTCGTTGAGAGGGGGGTAGTGTAACGAACGCCTTTAGTGCCGGTTTCGGTCGGACGATGGTGTGACGTCATTAGCAGTTGGACCGAATGTACACGTGCGAATAATGTAGAGATAAGCAATGTTCACGAGCGGGAATGTACAGATAAACCATGTTCACGTGTGGTAATGTAGGTGAGCGATGTTCACGTGTCACGTGTGGGAGTGACAGTGTGGCATCGGGAATAATTGCAAGTTAGAGATGCAATACCAGTCGAGCCGAGCGGTCGTTTTTGCTAGGGCTCTGAGGAAGAATTCTGGCTAGAGAATTCGATAGCTGTATATTGAATACAGGTATTCTTTTAGTACCGGTATTTATAATGACCTGTAACGCTATTCAGATGGAAAAGAAAGTATTGTTTTATGAATTATTATTAGAGTGCAGAAGAGCCATGTTTGAATGAAATGCGATGGCTCGTGTCAATACTTGTTTAGTCATGTAATTATGTGATATAGTTTATAACTAGGATGTCATGTTGTATTCATTCATATGTGAAGATGTGGGACTGAAATAGGAATAGAATTCAGTATATATTTATTTATACTTAATGATGAAATGTGCAGTAATATGTTACGAATTGAAGGTGAGCTGTGATTGTAATATTTGGCTCATAATCTATTGGGTGTAGGTACGTAAAATGTGTGTACTGTGTTAAAGTGGCTTAGGAATTGTGTGCACTGTGTTAAAGTGGCTATAGGAATTGTCATAAGAATTATGACAATAGTGATTGTAGTATGGTGGCATAAAGAAGACATTTTTCAGAGGAAATGATCTAGAGCGCTCTGAAGAATAATAATGTGTCGAAGACACATTCAGACTTTTGGGTATAAGAGCGAACATTTATGAGTGTATAAATGTTGTGTACAGCGGGGCCGGTACGGAGCGGAAACCCCTGGTGTATGGCCGATGAAGCTGTCCTGAGCATCACGTACGTGACCGGAATGCGGACATCAAGCCTTCATCTCTCCTTCGTCCTACCATCACTGGTGCTACGAGCAGCAACGGTAGCGAAGTAAGCCACAGATTCGTGCTACAGGACCACATGCAGTGTTCCGTCAGTGTAGCTATTGCCGCCTAGCGCCGTAATTTCACGCCTAGGAATGTTCTAAATCTGTGAGTAGTCATTGAATAGTAATATTCAGTTCGGGAATCTCCGTCAAGTCGTCAATGTGATATTGACTGTGTCGACACTAGTATAAAGAGGAGTCGAGTGACGTCTCTCGAGAGAGACAACGACCTCTACGGTAGCGAGTGAATGTGTGAGCGCTGAAGTTGTGAATAACCTATATGCCACTTGTTACTGTTAGTTATTTGTGTAGATTGGTTTATATGATGTGAATTGTGTGGTTTAATGTATGTTATGAGTGCTTGTTAATAGTTAAAGAGGGCAAAGAGATATAACTGTGTGGCCTTTGTCCTTCGTTTGTAAGCGCGTGTGTGGTGGATGAAAGAGTATAGTGAACAGAGATAGTGCACCCACCTTTATACTGATTATCAGAACAAACCCACGCACACACTCATTCCATTAGAATAAACGTTTATATATGTAATAATTTGATTCAGTAGCGAAAACACCGTCGTTAAGATATTTTCACGTTTTTTTTTTAGATTTGCGCTAAAATATACCGAAACTTACCCCTTGAGCACCACTGATACTGGCACTGTGTGTACTACACGTACTAGAACAATGACGTCACCATAAAACTCTTTAACGTCACAATTTAGGGCCCGCAGAGTCTGGAGTTCACGTCAGACTTTTCTGAAATGTTGCAAAGAACGTGACATGACGTAAAGTTTACATGCACATAGGCTGAAGGGAACTTTACCCTCCAACACCAAATGCATGCTTCAAACATACAGAACCCAGCAAATCTGACACTGCTGAACATGCTTCATCGTGCAAACTCCCTCTCGCACGCCTCAGATGTTGGAGAAAACAAGCGGATAAGCTGCCTTAGGTGGGACCACAGACATTAATAACTATGTCTATTTATGAACCTGGGTGTGATACTTCCGATGTGTGTTTGTCCAAAAGGTGACCCTGTTGTGTGTCAGGTTTGGAACTGTCGACTGACAGTCGGGAGATTTCGTTTGACTGTGTAGACATCAGTGCTTTCTATAACCGTTCGTATTGTTGAGTGAAGTCTATTTGTAATTTGAACACGGATAATGACGGGAAATGCCACCAGGTGTTTTTACTTAGTCCTTTTCTAACGTCACTATCACTAGCGGACATCAGTGTCGTCAATCTCAATAATGTGGCGATTCGTGTGTTTGCTGCTGTCTATTCTCGATTTATGTGTGTGTATGGGAAAGTAATTTCGAGCATACGTACACACTAAGAAGTATTTCATTACTAGTGAGCATAAGGAGCTTGTTAATGTGACAGTATGCGCATATTTAGCGTTTTTGCATTGCAGACAGGCAAGCATCAAGATTGAGTCTTTCTGGTCTGCAAGGGATTATGGGAAGAGCATATCGAGCAAGCTCATGAATATTAATTTGCTTGTCATACAATATATCAGTACATGTGTCAAAGAAAGGGCAATTTCATGGAGTGGGTATATATATATATATATATATATATATATATATATATATATATATATATATATATATATATATATATATATATATATATATATATATATATATCAGGGGCGGATTTAGGGTTTGGTAAGGGGGGGTTTCCTTTTTGTTTTTGTTTTTACTTTCTATAGGTAAGCACACAGACATACACACACACGCAAGACACAAATACACACTCACACACAAACTTTCAAGGAAGACTTAAAATATGCAGCACTAACACTAGCAGGAATCCTGCAGCAACAGGTCGCGAGGTAGCTGCGTTGCCATTCGGGACTTGAACCTCTTTGCAAAAGCATCGACAACAGCTTCTGGATCAACCTCAACTTCTTTATGCATTTTCATGAGGGCTAAGCCATTCAGGCGCTGGTTAGTCATAGTTCAATGATCGAAGACAAGTTTTTAACAATTTCAGCCCGCTAATAGATCGTTCACAGTGAGCAGTGGTGACGGGTAGTGTGGCAAGTAGTCGGAGCATGGTGTGGATGTTGGGGAAAAGGTTGACATTACACTGCTGCAAAGTTGCTGCTCATCCCGTGCTCTCCACTTCACACACCAGCGGTGGAACTCTGCCTCGACACCTACAGGGTCTGGCAAGTCAGATGTCCTCAAGTCCGTCAGACTTCTAACGCCGACTGGAAGTTGACATGCTGCGTTATCAACACTAGCAGCATTCTCAGCTATTAGCATCAACCCATCGTGGACAAGATCGGTATTTGTGAAGCGGGTGCTGAATTCTCCTAGCAAGTGATCCAGGAAGGGGACTGCCGTGGTGCGTCGGAAATATGTCTCAGGCGTGTCTGCTGGTTGGTTTTGTCGCAGAGTTTGTCTTCCTGCTGTTCTTGGTATCACCATGTCTTCCTGAACACTTTGCGCCATCTCAGTGGCCTCTTCAAACCAAGTAGGGAATATTCGTTCTATGTTGCTCCTAGTGTCTGATAACGCAGCTGCAGTGGCCTCAATGTCTGAGTAGGATTGCATGACATCCTTTGTCTTTTTTTGCAGACTCACAGAAAGAGGCTTTATGTACCTCAGACAGTTTCGTGTAGTGATAAAAGCCACAAGAAACTCGCTGCTGACGATAGACATCTTCAGTCCCCGGCATCTAGTTAAGGTACCGCTGTCCCAGTTTTCGCTTCTGTTTTCCATTTCACACAAGCAGTTGTAGACATGCGTGAAGAGGCTCGAAAACGTCTCAAAAGCATGATGTCTTTCAATCCACCTTGTTCTGCACAAGTCTACCAGCTTTCGCTTGTTTGTGATATCAGCTGCATAGCCCTCCACAATTTCTTCCAAGTAGCGCTGTCTTTTGGGGGACAAGGCAAAGAAGAGAGCGAGTTCCTTCATTGTACCAAACATGTTTCGGATGCTCTGTACAGCACAGGCTTTGACAATGCACAAGTTGAGACAATGTGCTGCACAATGGAAGTAGATCGCTTTCTCGTTAAGCTCTTTAATCCGTGTCTGCACCCCTTTAAATTTGCCAGCCATGTTGGACCCACCATCGTATCCTTGCCCTCTGATGTCTTCTACTTGCAACTCCCATTCTTGCAGGCATCCTAGCAGTTTTACAGTCAGGGCCTCACCGGTTATTTGCTCACAAGGGACAAACGCCATGAATTCTTCTCGAATGACATTAGAAGTATCTACAAAGCGCAAAACAACTGCAAGTTGCTCCCAGTTCGATGAGTCCGTCACTTCATCGGCAAGCAGCGAAAAGTACCTGGCATCTCTGACTTCACGAAGCAACTTGTCTCTGATGTAGTCACCAATTAGTTCAATGATGTTGTTTTGAGTTGTTTTACTGATGTACGTAGTGTAGCCCGAACCAGGCTGACAAGATTCTAGATGCTGTTGCAAAACAGTGTCACCAGAATCAATTCGGAAGCGGATGAGGGCGTTGAAGTTGCTGTTATTTTCTTCATTTATCAAACCATCATCCCTGTGACCTCTCAATGGAAGACCTTGCCTGCCGCAAAAAAGGACCGCCTTAATGACGCTGCTCAAAACTGCTCTGTTGTTCTTGATCAACTGATCACGTACTCCACACATCTGCACATCAATTGCCTTGCTTGGATCTCTCATGCTGGAAACAAAAGACTCTGCCTTTATCATTGCATCACTATGATACTCTTTCATTTCATGTTTCTTCATGTCTTCGTTTGCTTTGGTCCAGTTCTTGTATGGTTTAGAAACAAAACGTTCGAGGTCATCACGCCCTGGAAAACAGGCACATGCTTTACAGAATCCTCCATCCGTGGAAGAAGAGTAACAGAGCCACTTGAAGGTGTGTAGCCACTCACCTCGAAATCTTCTGTTCTTTTTGTTAAGCACAGTGATAGGAAAAACATGCTTTGAAGATGGTTCCCAGGTATTCGTCAACACAGCAAACTTGGCAGAATCTGAAATGGGTTCTCCAGTACTCAGAATTGCCGCGATGTCAAGTTGTGATGTTCCTGCAACAACCACAAAAACAGAACTGATTGAAGATCAATTTTACAAATTTTAATTATAAAGATAAACAAGCAGAGCAAAGCTCAAACGATCACAAGCTTTCTTACTCCCACAACCTACAGGTACCCCATTAAAAAGGAAAAAAATATGACCCTGTGACCTTGAAATTGATACCTTTTTTTAAAGCATACATAAGTACCTGCCTTTAAACCAAATTTGGGTTAGATCTAGGCCATACACATTTTGGGGGCAATTTTTTTCAATTTTTTCCCAATTTCCTAGTGACCCTGTAACCGTGACCTGGGGTTAAGGTCACTGAACAACTGGTGATTTTTAAGTACTCCTTAGACTTGATCTTCATTCTAACTTTGATACCTGGAAAAAGTGAGACATGACCACCTGTCCAAAATTGCCAATTTTTACTAATTTCATCGTCTTGTGACCTTGACTACTAACCAAGGTTATCAACCATGCTATCATTTTTAAGCACGCCTTCAAACCAAGCTTGGATGAGATCTAGACCATACAGGGATTTTGACAATTTTTTTCCTCTCAAAATCCCAACTTCCAAGAGAGAGAGATTGAGAGAGAGAGAGAATAAATATACCACTGCCTTTATTAGTAGTCTCACATTGTCACCCTCTACAAACTAAGGGCTCGGATATATAAAAATGTAACATCACAACGTGATTTATGAACTTTTTCAAAGCGAATTGGACTTACCAGTTGACCGGTGACGACATGATGATGATGAAGATTGTTTGGGCTGCTCCTCAAAGGAACACTTTGGTTTCACTTTGCAGTCGCCGCTTCCTTGGGCGTCATCACACTCGTTTTCATCTTCATCTTCAGCAAGTTTCGCTGTCAATGTGTCTGGAAATAGACTAATCTGTTGGGCAGGAAAAGAAAAATACATTTTGTTCTTAATCTAGAAATAGTTTACACATAGCATTTGTCCAAGGTCATAAGATTTCAGTGTTCGGCCATGTTAAATCAAGGTAACTTAAATAAAAGCCTTTAAACACTAATTTACTAGATGACTATTTTCCTGACGATAATCTATAATTATAAATTAGAATAGGGTGGGGGGAGACGGAAGAGAGAGTGAGTGTGTGTGTGTGAGAGAGAGAGAGAGAGAGAGAGAGAGAGAGAGAGAGAATGTGGGCAGTAACTTTAAGCACAGATACAAGAACATCTTCTTTGACCACTAAACCTAAACAGTCTCGTAGGTTGGTTTTTTTTTTTTTTTTTTTTTTTTTTTTTTTTTTACAAACAATGCAACGAATTCGCTTGAAATGCATGCTAATAGGAGTTTCGTTCAGTCCCCGGCAAGTTCAAACATTTATCTTTGTTGAACAGATCTGTTTGTTTTGAAGATGTTCGTAAGTTTTAGAGTAGAAGAATAACATTTTTTTTTTCTCTTTTAAATTCAAAATAATATCACATAAATGAAAGGACAATAAATAAAACAAACCGGCAAACTGACATGTTTTGCTTCAAAACTGGTGGAGGGCACGTTTCCAATGTGAACTTCAACGCCTGTCCCTGCTGATTCCACACTCGCTCCTGCTGCATCTTCTGCAGATAAAGGCTTATCCACACAGGTTCTTTGTTCCGTTTCTGGTTATAATAAAAAATAAAATAAAATAAACAATAAATTAGAAATAGCTTTAAAAAAAACATTGAATAGATCTAGGATGAAAAGAGTAAATTACGAATAGCAAAACACTTAAGGTTTTGGATCTGATTGAGTAACTTTTACTGTATCAGTTCATTAGTCATAACCTAATCAGTATTTTCTTCTAGAGCATCATAATGATCGTGTCCAGCTGACTGCAGCGTACAGATAACATAGGAAAACGACTGGGGAGTTCCTCATTTCAGCGAATTTTTCGAAGATTTTGATCTGAAAACTTGTGAATGAATAAGTAAATAAAAAGGACTAATTGGTATTGCTTACCTCCTTCAGACGTTCTTGCAGCAAAGAAAGAACTTATTCTCCGTGACCCTTCTGCGTCAAAACTACTAATTTTTCTTTTCTTAGGCATTTTAAGAGATGCGAAAAAGTTTTTAGTCTCGCATTTCCGGTCACGCGCCTGGCTGTTGGAACCCCGGTTTGTTACACGTCTTTCAACCAGAATTTAGGCCAAATATAGATAAATGTGTTCAAATCAAATTAATGTGAGAAAACAAACAGGAAAACGTAAGGTGAGAGATAAGTTCAACTGTCTTCTGGTAAATGATTGTGCATGTGCATGTGTCACTAACTGTGTCACACACTGCGCGTGTGTGTGTATTGTGTGTGTTTGTGTGTGTGTGTGTCTTTTTTTTTTTTTTTGTGCCAAGGGGGGGTTTCCGTGCATCTGGGAAACCCCTTGAAATCCGCCCCTGTATATATATATATATATATATATATATATATATATATATATATATATATATATATATATATATATATATATATATATATATATATATATATA
>BTPG01000009.1:576656-649156 GCA_036245525.1 Semisulcospira habei | reverse complement strand
GCACGGGCTGCAAGTGGCCACTTCTAGCGCTGGGCCAAACAGCCGTGAAATATATAGTGCAAAATACCTGCAGTGCAGGCTTTTAAGCCCTGTACAGTCTGAGACAAAATGACCAAACTGGACAAAACTCATCAGACAGCAGCAAAAAAATCTACACATGACAAAATACAGATTCAAAATTGACAGCACCTGAACACATCCAATCCTCGAAAAACCAGCCATCGTGACCATATGAACGGGCAGGGGGATCTTCATACTGTTACAGTGAGACAGTTAAGAGACTGGAATGTGGCGAAACAGAGTGGTATGACTGGAAAAGATGTGTTTTTGAGCTGATGTAGCACCATTAGTGCTGCATACCCACAACCCCCTTCTCTCCATGCCAGTAAAGCAACTTTGCCTGGACTGCAGCTTATGATAGTAAAATAGTATTGGAAGACATTTTAACTGTAAACCACACAGTTTCCTGACATCAACATATTCCTGTATTTATGTGAAGACTGCGCTACTGAATCATGAAATGTGAACTGTCAGTCTGAAACATGTACTTACTTATTGGCACGTTTTAGCGGCGACAGAACTGGATGCTTCACTGGTGGTTTTCGGGTTTGAGTCTGTTTCCACACGCTTGGAACGGCATCAGGTTTTAACTTTCTTTTAAGCAGTGTCCACACATAATCAGTTGGAACTGGAAGAAAATGGAGACAACACACAACTGTGTGCTGTGTGATCTGGGGAAGAAAAATTTCATAGTTATAAATACTACCACTCAAAGTTCAACGCTGGACACTAGCCTCTGAATTCTCTTGTACAAAACGAAAGACTCGTTCCAGCGTGTTTTGAACCCATTGTACGTACTCTATGGGACATTCAGACGCATCTCTACTAGGGAACACACCAAGTTCGACTGTCAATGGGAGATTGACTTCTCTACCAAAAACAATTAAATTGGGCGTACACCCGGTTGAATGGTGGACAGAAGCTCTATATGCCATCATGATCAGGTCGAGGTGATCGCTCCAATCATCACGGTTCTCGTTTACATATGCTGAGAGCATCTGTTGGATGGTATATATATAGAGCTTCTGTCCACCATTCAGTTCAGTTTTAGTTCAGTTCTAATTCACCTAAATAGGGCTTAGGCTGTGTTAGGATGACGCGTAGGTTTTATTGGTAAGTGCGTATAGGTGTTAGGCCTAGGAGCTAGGTTCGCTAGGAATCGTATTCATTCATTCATTCAGCTTTCTGTAGACACTAGACATGCTTAGGAAAATGAAGATGAGCAATGCATGCAACGGACTAGAAGACAGGCAACCGGCGCCCAGTTTACCGTGAAGACAACGTAAATCGGTTGCAAATGAAACGTCTTTCAACTGTTCTAACTCATGCAAAGTACTTTTGCGAAAATTATGGTTCAGGCCAGCGATCATCTGGTCTTGCCTTCAGCTTCCTGGAAAAAAGGGTGCATAATAATAAATCACGGCTGTTTCAGTCTGGCCACTTAGTTTTTTCCAGGCAAGCCGAGAAACTGGGTCACAAGTCGTGCGCACGGGCTGCAAGTGGCCACTTCTAGCGCTGGGCCAAACAGCCGTGAAATATATAGTGCAAAATACCTGCAGTGCAGGCTTTTAAGCCCTGTACAGTCTGAGACAAAATGACCAAACTGGACAAAACTCATCAGACAGCAGCAAAAAAATCTACACATGACAAAATACAGATTCAAAATTGACAGCACCTGAACACATCCAATCCTCGAAAAACCAGCCATCGTGACCATATGAACGGGCAGGGGGATCTTCATACTGTTACAGTGAGACAGTTAAGAGACTGGAATGTGGCGAAACAGAGTGGTATGACTGGAAAAGATGTGTTTTTGAGCTGATGTAGCACCATTAGTGCTGCATACCCACAACCCCCTTCTCTCCATGCCAGTAAAGCAACTTTGCCTGGACTGCAGCTTATGATAGTAAAATAGTATTGGAAGACATTTTAACTGTAAACCACACAGTTTCCTGACATCAACATATTCCTGTATTTATGTGAAGACTGCGCTACTGAATCATGAAATGTGAACTGTCAGTCTGAAACATGTACTTACTTATTGGCACGTTTTAGCGGCGACAGAACTGGATGCTTCACTGGTGGTTTTCGGGTTTGAGTCTGTTTCCACACGCTTGGAACGGCATCAGGTTTTAACTTTCTTTTAAGCAGTGTCCACACATAATCAGTTGGAACTGGAAGAAAATGGAGACAACACACAACTGTGTGCTGTGTGATCTGGGGAAGAAAAATTTCATAGTTATAAATACTACCACTCAAAGTTCAACGCTGGACACTAGCCTCTGAATTCTCTTGTACAAAACGAAAGACTCGTTCCAGCGTGTTTTGAACCCATTGTACGTACTCTATGGGACATTCAGACGCATCTCTACTAGGGAACACACCAAGTTCGACTGTCAATGGGAGATTGACTTCTCTACCAAAAACAATTAAATTGGGCGTACACCCGGTTGAATGGTGGACAGAAGCTCTATATGCCATCATGATCAGGTCGAGGTGATCGCTCCAATCATCACGGTTCTCGTTTACATATGCTGAGAGCATCTGTTGGATGGTATATATATAGAGCTTCTGTCCACCATTCAGTTCAGTTTTAGTTCAGTTCTAATTCACCTAAATAGGGCTTAGGCTGTGTTAGGATGACGCGTAGGTTTTATTGGTAAGTGCGTATAGGTGTTAGGCCTAGGAGCTAGGTTCGCTAGGAATCGTATTCATTCATTCATTCAGCTTTCTGTAGACACTAGACATGCTTAGGAAAATGAAGATGAGCAATGCATGCAACGGACTAGAAGACAGGCAACCGGCGCCCAGTTTACCGTGAAGACAACGTAAATCGGTTGCAAATGAAACGTCTTTCAACTGTTCTAACTCATGCAAAGTACTTTTGCGAAAATTATGGTTCAGGCCAGCGATCATCTGGTCTTGCCTTCAGCTTCCTGGAAAAAAGGGTGCATAATAATAAATCACGGCTGTTTCAGTCTGGCCACTTAGTTTTTTCCAGGCAAGCCGAGAAACTGGGTCACAAGTCGTGCGCACGGGCTGCAAGTGGCCACTTCTAGCGCTGGGCCAAACAGCCGTGAAATATATAGTGCAAAATACCTGCAGTGCAGGCTTTTAAGCCCTGTACAGTCTGAGACAAAATGACCAAACTGGACAAAACTCATCAGACAGCAGCAAAAAAATCTACACATGACAAAATACAGATTCAAAATTGACAGCACCTGAACACATCCAATCCTCGAAAAACCAGCCATCGTGACCATATGAACGGGCAGGGGGATCTTCATACTGTTACAGTGAGACAGTTAAGAGACTGGAATGTGGCGAAACAGAGTGGTATGACTGGAAAAGATGTGTTTTTGAGCTGATGTAGCACCATTAGTGCTGCATACCCACAACCCCCTTCTCTCCATGCCAGTAAAGCAACTTTGCCTGGACTGCAGCTTATGATAGTAAAATAGTATTGGAAGACATTTTAACTGTAAACCACACAGTTTCCTGACATCAACATATTCCTGTATTTATGTGAAGACTGCGCTACTGAATCATGAAATGTGAACTGTCAGTCTGAAACATGTACTTACTTATTGGCACGTTTTAGCGGCGACAGAACTGGATGCTTCACTGGTGGTTTTCGGGTTTGAGTCTGTTTCCACACGCTTGGAACGGCATCAGGTTTTAACTTTCTTTTAAGCAGTGTCCACACATAATCAGTTGGAACTGGAAGAAAATGGAGACAACACACAACTGTGTGCTGTGTGATCTGGGGAAGAAAAATTTCATAGTTATAAATACTACCACTCAAAGTTCAACGCTGGACACTAGCCTCTGAATTCTCTTGTACAAAACGAAAGACTCGTTCCAGCGTGTTTTGAACCCATTGTACGTACTCTATGGGACATTCAGACGCATCTCTACTAGGGAACACACCAAGTTCGACTGTCAATGGGAGATTGACTTCTCTACCAAAAACAATTAAATTGGGCGTACACCCGGTTGAATGGTGGACAGAAGCTCTATATGCCATCATGATCAGGTCGAGGTGATCGCTCCAATCATCACGGTTCTCGTTTACATATGCTGAGAGCATCTGTTGGATGGTATATATATAGAGCTTCTGTCCACCATTCAGTTCAGTTTTAGTTCAGTTCTAATTCACCTAAATAGGGCTTAGGCTGTGTTAGGATGACGCGTAGGTTTTATTGGTAAGTGCGTATAGGTGTTAGGCCTAGGAGCTAGGTTCGCTAGGAATCGTATTCATTCATTCATTCAGCTTTCTGTAGACACTAGACATGCTTAGGAAAATGAAGATGAGCAATGCATGCAACGGACTAGAAGACAGGCAACCGGCGCCCAGTTTACCGTGAAGACAACGTAAATCGGTTGCAAATGAAACGTCTTTCAACTGTTCTAACTCATGCAAAGTACTTTTGCGAAAATTATGGTTCAGGCCAGCGATCATCGTATACAGCCACTACGCTATGCACTACTCAAAATGTCAGATAGATTTACCTTGCGATCTCAGTGGGTCCTGAAATGGGATGATGCGTCATTGGTAAAATCCAGTGTTATACCTGTAGCCATTGTATACATAGCCTCGCTTAAACAGAGCTGGGCACGGAGTTTAGTATTTGGCATCATTTATAACACTTTAAACTGTGTGTTGATTATGTAGACGATATTTCTGCTTTTCATGGCATTGACAGAGCTGAGCGCAATCTGTTACGGCTGTGCAACTATAGTCACGCTATTCTTGTCACTGTTTTACGCGAGCACGCTCTCTGTACACATACACGCTCAGGACTGACAGTGTGCCACGCGGGATACATTTTAATGGTACCGGTCATTTACGGCGTGTTGTTTAAGCTGTACTGAACGTATCTTGTATTTAAGACATACACTTAAAAGCTAAGAAAATAAGCTTTCTGTAGACACTAGACATGCTTAGGAAAATGAAGATGAGCAATGCATGCAACGGACTAGAAGACAGGCAACCGGCGCCCAGTTTACCGTGAAGACAACGTAAATCGGTTGCAAATGAAACGTCTTTCAACTGTTCTAACTCATGCAAAGTACTTTTGCGAAAATTATGGTTCAGGCCAGCGATCATCGTATACAGCCACTACGCTATGCACTACTCAAAATGTCAGATAGATTTACCTTGCGATCTCAGTGGGTCCTGAAATGGGATGATGCGTCATTGGTAAAATCCAGTGTTATACCTGTAGCCATTGTATACATAGCCTCGCTTAAACAGAGCTGGGCACGGAGTTTAGTATTTGGCATCATTTATATTTGTTTCTCTTCTTCTTTTAATTTTGTACTGTGGTAATTGTGTAAAAAGTGATAAATTACAATCAAGAGCTGCACTGAGCATGGATGAGACTTAGTCGCACTTTTAGTTTCGTATCAAGACGAAAGCTCCTCTGTTCCACCGAAGCCATACAGTATAGGTCAGTGGTTGTAGACCAGGGGAAGTAACCTGTCGAAAAATTTTTTGTATCTGAGAACATTGTTTTTTTCCCTTTATTTTCATCGCCTGAATCAGATTGAGTGAAAAAAACCTTGGGTTGGATAAGGGAACTTTTCAATGTCCCCATATCCAGAGCATGTTCCCAGATTCACGCTTATAGGCATGCGATTGTCCCCAGATACCATACATTATAAGAGTATATATATATATATATATATATATATATATATATATATATATATATATATATATATATATATATATATATATATATATATATATATATATATATATATATATATATATATATATATATATATACGCACATTCGGCGCTTCGCGCCAAATGTACGTTCAGCAGCGAGGTTAGCGAAACTAAACATGACGTAATTTTTATCTTGTTACCTCAATTGTCAGAGGTTTAGGCTTGCCCGCCTTTGACATCATGGACATGCTATTATATTCGCCCCACCGAGACCCGTCCTAAAAAGACCCTTCTATAAACAGAACGGACTTAAAAATAGGCTGAGTGCCCTCGGCTGAATCTTACTTGCCCAATGTTTTAGAGTGTGAACGTATGAAAAAGGCCCCACAAAAAAAAAAAAAAAAATCCGCTGAAATAACTCACGATCTTCACATTTTCAAGCAAAATAAACACAGTTTAAAGTGGTGTTATCGGCTTTTTGGGGTGTCTGGCCAAACACGAGATGTGAGCTAAAACAACGCAGCACACAGAGATATGTCCGTCTGGCGATTTTTGATTTTGGGGGTAGGTAGCGTAAAGACTGCACAGTGGACAAACAGCAGCTGAAAGTGCGGTAACGAGGACTAACAATACTGTTCTGTGACGACATCAGATTTTCAAATGTTATCTTGTAATTTTTTATTTTTTTTTATTTTTATTTTTTACGGCGCGCAGTGTATTAGATGAATTACCATATTTTTGAGATGGCAAACAAAAGATAAATAAAACGTTTCAAAAACCTGAAGTATGAAGTGTCATAACCTCCGTAAAGCGAAAGAGTATGAATCTGATTATATGTAAAACATTAGAATACAACAACAACAAAAAAAGGCGATGAAGAGTTTAAAATACTACAAGATGACCTATGTGATTACAAACAACCAAAGTCTGAAATACAGAAAAACGTTCGCAAGAGTCCACCAGATAATATGGATGAACTTAAACACGCAGTTTTAGAAGCGCGGACAGATTGGGCATAAAAAACATCAGAAAAACTGCAAGGCCTCATAGCGAGTTAAACGTGTCATTCGACAAACACTGTCAAGTACACAACCACAACAGAGCCGCACAGAGAAATACCTAGTGCAAGTGAATAATGTTATATAGATTGTATGTGTGTGTGTGTGTGTGTGTGTGTGTGTGTGTGTGTGTGTGTGTGTGTGTGTGTGTGTGTGTGTGTGTGTGTGTGTTGCGGCGGATTGTAAGGTACCAGGTGACAAGGTGAACGGGCGGGCACAACACTTGAATGCTGTCACCACTGGTAAACAGCAAGCCCAGAGAGGAAAAGAGCGTTGTGACGCAGAGTTCTGAAACATTCTCTCTAGATGTTAGGAAGAGTCAAGTGAAACGCGTAGGCAGCATTATTTTTAACTGGTGCACAAGACGGGCTGGCTGTGTAGACTCGTGCACAAGGAATTGTATGCACTCCTCTATATACGTACTTATAAAATTTGTCAAATGCTTCTTACTCTGAGAACACCCTTAGGTCTGTAACGTTCTTTTGTAGACTGAACAGGACTCGATCACAAAAGAAGCACATCATTTCGCACTGAATGTCAATAGGCCTTAGGGGCGTTGAATACACGAATGAGGTTGGGAGTCCATTGACGCTTGTCATTCAAAAGGCATAATCTGTTTGCTCTGTCGATCACTGACTTTGGCTCGCAAGGATCCTTTGCAGACAGGTCGGGTTGCGTGTAACCGGGTGTAAGGTACAGTAAAACCTGTCTCGGTCTCAATTTTTGGGGGTGTGGCATTTTTCTAACCCAGCCCTTATTTAGGGATTATTTATTAGGATAATTTTAACAAATTTAGGTCGATTTTCTTATTTTGGAAGGTTACAAATTAAAACCATAAATGAGCACTTTGTGACCAGCATTATACAGGATAAATAATCAATCCAGACCAAAAAGGTGACTGCCAAGCGTGTAATATGCAAAGAAGTACCCAACGGAGAAAGAAACACGCTTAGAAAAGACGGGTACAACACAATTTATTAATATTTCGGGTAAATACCCTTTGTCAAAATAGACAAACAAACAAACATAGAGATTAGCCGCTACTTATCTTCAATGGCAGAAGGAATGTGGCAAATGCGGCTAATCTCTATGTTTGTTTGTTTGTCTATTTTGACAAAGGGTATTTACCCGAAATATTAATAAATTGTGTTGTACCCGTCTTTTCTAAGCGTGTTTCTTTCTCCGTTGGGTACTTCTTTTCTTATTATACAGGATGATTTGTAAACAAATGTAGGTGGGTTTCTTACTTATGGAGAGTTACGATTTAACCTCTTAAATGAGCAGCTTTGTCCATCACCTGGCATGATCTTTCTCTGTTCAGGATTGTTAGTGGCCAGCCGATACCAGTAATGGTCATTGATATATGTTGAGGGCGTGTCAGTGGCCAGCCGATGCCAGTAATGGTCATTGATATATGCTGAGGGCGTGTCAGTGGCCAGCCGATGCCAGTAATGGTCATTGATATATGTTGAGGGCGTGTCAGTGGCCAGCCGATGCCAGTAATGGTCATTGATATATGTTGAGGGCGTGTCAGTGGCCAGCCGACTCCAGTAATGGTCATTGATATATGTTGAGGGCGTGTCAGTGGCCAGCCGATGCCAGTAATGGTCATTGATATATGTTGAGGGCGTGTCAGTGGCCAGCCGATGCCAGGAATGGTCATTGATATATGTTGAGGGCGTGTCAGTGGCCAGCCGATGCCAGTAATGGTCATTAATATATGTTGAGGGCGTGTCAGTGGCCAGCCGACGCCAGTAATATTCATTGATATATGTTGAGGACCTGTCAGTGACCAGCCGATGCCAGTAATTGTCATTGATATATGTTGAGGGCGTGTCAGTGGCCAGCCGACGCCAGTAATGGTCATTGATATATGTTGAGGGCGTGTCAGTGGCCAGCCGATACCAGAAATGGTCATTGATATATGTTGAGGGCGTGTCAGTGGCCAGCCGATGCCAGTAATGGTCATTGATATATGTTGAGTGCGTGTCAGTGGCCAGCCGATGACAGTAATGGTCATTGATATATGTTGAGGGCGTGTCAGTGGCCAGCCGATAACAGTAATGGTCATTGATATATGCTGAGGGCGTGTCAGTGGCCAACCGATGCCAGTAATGGTCATTGATATATGTTGAGGGCGTGTCAGTGGCCAGCCGATGACAGTAATGGTCATTGATATATGTTGAGGAAGTGTCAGTGGCCAGCCGATGACAGTAATGGTCATTGATATAATTATGTTAAGGGAGTGTCAGTGGCCAGCCGATGACAGTAATGGTCATTGATATATGTTGAGGGCGTGTCAGTGGCCAGGCGATGACAGTAATGGTCATTGATATATGTTGAGGGCGTGTCAGTGGCCAGCCGATGCCAGTAATGGTCATTGATATATGTTGAGTGCGTGTCAGTGGCCAGCCGACTCCAGTAATGGTCATTGGCATATGTTGAGGGCGTATCAGTGGCCATCCGACTCCAGTAATGGTCATTGATATATGTTGAGGGCGTGTCAGTGGCCAGCCGATGCCAGTAATGGTTATTTATATGTTGAGGGCGTGTCAGTGGCCAGCCGACGCCAGTAATATTCATTGATATATGTTGAGGACCTGTCAGTGACCAGCCGATGCCAGTAATTGTCATTGATATATGTTGAGGGCGTGTCAGTGGCCAGCCGACGCCAGTAATGGTCATTGATATATGTTGAAGGCGTGTCAGTGGCCAGCCGATGCCAGTAATGGTCATTGATATATGTTGAGGGCGTGTCAGTGGCCAGCCGATGCCAGTAATGGTCATTGATATATGTTGAGGGCGTGTCAGTGGCCAGCCGATGACAGTAATGGTCATTGATATATGTTGAGGGCGTGTCAGTGGCCAGCCGATGCCAGTAATGGTCATTGATATATGTTGAGTGCGTGTCAGTGGCCAGCCGATGACAGTAATGGTCATTGATATATGTTGAGGGCGTGTCAGTGGCCAGCCGGCGCCAGTAATGGTCATTGATATATGTTGAGGGCGTGTCAGTGGCCAGCCGACGCCAGTAATGGTTATTTATATGTTGAGGGCGTGTCAGTGGCCAGCCGACGCCAGTAATGGCCATTGATATATGTTGAGGGCGTGTAAGTGGCCAGCCGATGACAGTAATGGTCATTGATATATGTTGATGGCGTGTCAGTGGCCAGCCGATGCCAGTAATGGCCATTGATATAATTATGTTGAGGGCTTGTCAGTGGCCAGTCGATGCCAGTAATGGTCATTGATATATGTTGAGGGCGTGTCGGTGGCCAGCCGATGCCAGTAATGGCCATTGATATAATTATGTTAAGGGCTTGTCAGTGGCCAGTCGATGCCAGTAATGGTCATTGATATATGTTGAGGGCGTGTCAGTGGCCAGCCGATGCCGGTAGTGGTCATTGATATATGTTGCGGGCGTGTCAGTGGCCAGCCGATGCCAGTAATGGTCATTGATATATGTTGAGGGCGTGTCAGTGGCCAGCCGATGCCAGTAATGGTCATTGATATATGTCGAGGGCGTGTCAGTGGCCAGCCTATGAGAGTAATGGTCATTGATATATGATGAGGACGTGTCAGTGGCCAGCCGATGACAGTAATGGTCATTGATATATGTTAAGGGCGTGTCAGTGGCCAGCAGATGCTAGTGCTCTTTTTAAAGGACACGGACTTCCAGCTCTCGCTGATGTCGTTCAGGGGGGGGGGGGGGGGGGTTAGGGGGGCGGGGGTTGTGGGGGCGGGGGGGGGGGGGGGGGGAGTTATGTTCTGACTGTTTGTCGCTGATGTCCGCGCATCGCTTTTGATCAGCTTCTCGTCAAGTCCGTCCGCGCCTTGGGAGGCTGGGTCGTTGGTTGAAGGGGGGTGGGGGGGGGGGAGCTGTTGTTCCCTTCTTTGTTCTTTGGTGGTGTCTGGCTTCTGTTTCCACCTTTGGGGTCACAGTCCAAGGCCCGGTTTATTTGGCCCGCACACTACTACCCTTATTGTTTGATGGGGGGGGGGGGGGGGGGGGGGGGGAAGGGGGGGGGGGGGTGATTTTTTACTTACCCCCTATAAGTGTGGGGGCCAGTAATGGTCTTGATATATGTTGAGGGCGTGTCAGTGGCCAGCCGATGCCAGTAATGGTCATTGATATAATTATGTTGAGGGCGTGTCAGTGGCCAGCCGATGCCAGTAATGGTCATTGATATAATTATGTTGAGGGCGTGTCAGTGGCCAGCCGATGCCAGTAATGGTCATTGATATAATTATGTTGAGGGCGTGTCAGTGGCCAGGCGATGCCAGTAATGGTTATATATATACGCGCTCCCGCCCCTCCCACTTCACAACTTTATCTTACACCTTTTCTGGTGGGGTCAGATGTGGACAGCTTTTAACCCCTTAATGGCCGGGACAAGGCAAACGCCGCCCTAGCTGCAAGAGACATCATAGCCCCCACAGTCGCGGGACTAATGGGGCTTTATGTTTCTCCCTAGTCCTATATGTTCCTTTGGCCTGTGTTCTTGTATCCTTTACATCTGTGTTGTTGACGCCAATTTCTGTCAGCGTTCCGTCCCTTCAGACGTGAAGGCCAATTTCTGTTAGTGTTCAGTCCCCTCAGACGTGAAGGCCAATTTGTGTGAGTGTTCAGTCACTTGAAGGGAGTGTGCACTGACAGAAATTGACCTTCACGCTAATGTGATTAAGAACAACTCGCTGCAATCTTTCACGTTTCACAAAATGAACCAATGTGTGAGGTTCGCATGGATCGCGAGAAGTGAGCTGATTTATCCCCCCCCCCCCCCACCCCTCTATCAAACGACATTTATTTTTTGTAAACCATAAGTTTCTTTAAACCTAGCCGCTCAATTTTCGATTTGCTTCCCTCCAATCCATTATGCAGACTGGACTATCAACATTTACACACACTGAAAAGGCGACAGGAGAACCGGTACAGGCCTGCCGCATTTCCAGTGTCATAATATCTGCAATTCTGAAACGTATGTTGGGTCCAGGGTAGTTAGTTCCGGCAACAAAGAAGTCGACTCAGCAATAGTCATGTGACTTGTTCCGTCTAGTAGCCCGTTTTCAGTTCACAGTCGCCATTTGCCTGCCACACTGGCAGCTTGTACCTGTGCTGATACTCGTGTGGTGCAGATTGTGACACTTGGCTATACAGCGTTTAATACAGGATCACAAACTGGTTATGTTCATATGTGCATCAGTTATTGGTTCGATCTGTGGTCAACCTGATCTGACGTTGTCTTCGTGTTGCACTGACCGCCGACATCTGCCTGAGCGGCGGTACTGACTCCAAGCTGTTGCCCCCCCGTGTACTGTGGGACTGACTCCCTGCTGTTGACCTCCGTGTACTGTGGGACTGACTCCCGGCTGTTGCCCCCCGTGTACTGACTACCGGCTGTTGACCCCCGTGTACTGTAGGACTGACTCCCTGCTGTTGCCCCCCGTGTACTGTGGTACTGACTCTCGGCTGTTGCCCCCTGTGTACTGTCGTACTGACTCCCGGCTGTTGCCCCCCGTGTACTGTGAGACTGACTCCCTGCTGTTGTCCCCCGTGTACTGTGGGACTGACTCCCGGTTATTGCCCCCTGTGTACTGTGGTACTGACTCCCGGCTGTTGCCCCCCGTGTACTGTGGGACTGACTCCCTGCTGTTGCCCCCCGTGTACTGTGGGACTGACTCCCGGCTGTTGCCCCCCCCCCCTCCTCGTGTACTGTGGGACTGACTATAGCCTGTTAGCCCCCGTGTACTGAGGGACTGACTCCCGGCTGTTGCTCCCCGTGTACTGACTCCCGGCTGTTGACCCCCGTGTACTGTGGGACTGACTCCCGGCTTTTGCCCCCCCGTCTACTGTGGGACTGACTCCCGGCTGTTGCCCCCCCCCTCCCCCCCCCCCCCCCCGTGTACTGTGGGACTGACTCCCGGCTGTTGCCCCCCGTGTACTGTGGGACTGACTCCCGACTGTTGCCCCCCCAACCCCACCCCCGTGTACTGACTCCCCGGCTGTTGACCCCCGTGTACTGTGGGACTGACTCCTGGCTGCCACCCCCCCCCACCCCCCCTACCCCCGCACTCCCGTGTACTGACTCCCGGCTGTTCACCCCCGTGTACTGTGGGACTGACTGATCGCGTTCACTCTGTTCCCGGCAGTGAAGGGGTTAACAGACACCAGGCGGCCACGTTCCTGCTTCGTGTTCACGTCTGGGCCGTCATCAGGTAGGAATGACTTTCATTTGTTTGATATCACGTTTCCTTTGTAACCACATCCTTTGCCGGGGTGGGGGCGGGGGAAGGCGGGGGGCTGGGGGGGGGGGGGGGCGGGGGGGAGGCGGGGGGGGGGGAGGCGGGGGGGGATGCAGGAGTCCAGGAGTGCCTTTCTTTTGGAGTCTGGACCCCCACCCTTCTTCCCCGGTCTCTTACATTAGCCCAAATATCACTGACGTGTAAGGCGGGGGGAGGGGTTTAAACACCCCTAAAATTGACTTTGTGTAGCAATTATTTTTTATTGCTTAGGGGGGGGGGGAAAGGGGAGAAACCCCTGTAGCACCCTCTTCCCCCAACCCCCACCCCCAGCCCCACCCCTGTTTTCGGCCACTGGGTCGGCGAGCAAGGTCTGGCATTTGGGGGAGTTTCCTGTCAATCTGAACACAAAGTTGTAACATCTCACTCGCCTCCCACTCCCCCCATCGCCAACCACTCCCCCACCACCTCCGCCCCAATCAACCCCACCCCCAACCAACCCCCCCACTCCCACCCCAACCACCCCCCCCCGCCCCAACCCCCCCCCCCCCCCGCCCCCCCCCCCCCGCACCAACATCCCCCCCCCCGCCCAACCACCACCTCCGCCCCAACCACCCCACCCCCAACAACCACCCCACCCCAAACCCCCCCTCCCCCGCCCCAACCACCCCCATCCCCAACCACCACCACCACCCCGCCCCAACCCCCCCCCCCCCGCCCCAACCCCCCCCCCCGCCCCAACCACCACCCTCGCCCCAACCCCCCTCGCCCCCCGCCCCAACCACCCCCCCCCACCCCAACCATCCCCACCACCAACCACCACCCCCCCCCCCGCCCCAACCACCCCTTCTGCGCCCCATTCACCCCAACCACCCCACCCCCGCCCCAACCACCCGAACCCCCCCCCCCCGCCCCAACCACCCCCACCCCCACCCCACATCTCACCGGCGAGGTGACGGATCCGTGTCTGCTGTGTATTGTGTCTGATTGGCCGCGGCGAACGTTTTGTAGAGACTTTTCATGTGGTAAGCCAAATACCTGGACTGTGTAACACTGTGTAGTGGCGCAGGGACTAAATAGTCGGGTTGACAACCCCTGATTGTGGCATGAACCCCCTCGTGACAACCCCCACAGCAGGTCGCAGCGCTTGTTAACTCTTTGATGTCTACAGATTACAAATCTGATGGATGCCACTGTGGCACTGTTGAGGAATTTTTGTAAATAAACAAACAAAATAAATAACCAATCATTACGTTAGATATGACACAAACGCGGCACCATAGGGAGATTATGTGTGACGTCAGAGGTTATTGAAACAATGTTGCGGGCAGGGAGGGGAAAAATGCTAGCGCTATGAGACCTGTCAACGATGCCTCAGTTATCCGCCTTGAAAAAGCATGTCACGACCCCGCTTCCGGGGTGCAAACTATGAGTGCTGTCACTCAAGATTCACCCAACCCACACTAACACAAACCTAACACAAACACCAGAGGAACAATAACGACGACGTTTATTAAATAATACCTTAACAAAAACTAACTATTAACACTCAATCCTAACCACACACTCACCCGTCACATTCACACGCACGTACGTCCAAACTCCCCAAACTAAAGACCCTTAATACACAATACACAATAACAACAAATAAACTAAATAATCCTAATACAATACAAAATAACAATATATATACATAAAACTACCGATAAACTTAAATCATGTGCCACTAGACCCCGCCGGAAGCACAAGCGTCAAGCGCTAGCGCCAGTTAGACCAACGCCTTTGCTTCCCCGGAATCTATCACAGCACGTGGCTCCTTAAGTAATACGCTAGTTCAAATAGCACAATATCAACTAAATGAACTAAATAAGCTTGCTTATTAACTCACATAAAGAGCGAGAAAAATAGATACAATACGTACGCTACTCTATCTCCCCAAAGGGATCACGAACAACAAGTTTGAATTAAGCTAGCAAATTATACATTGACAGCACAAGGCTCTGTAACTAGCACTTCTCGGAATAAGCAATACTGCGCGTACAAATGGAACATATGTCCTTAACTCAACATGACTGACAGTAAGCTGAATAAACAATATCACGTATACAAGTGGAAACTAAACAATATCGCATATGCAAATGAAAACTAAACAATATCACATATGCAAATGGATCAAATGTCCTTAATATAACAGAACTGAAAGTTGAATAAATATATTTTACGTCACGGGACCTTCTCGCCGGAAGCACAACCGTTGAGCGCAGCTCCACTCGACGCTCTTGCTTCCGCAATAAGGTCTTCCGTAATACAGGCTACTTTAAACGATATAACTCAAAATGTCACTGTAAAAAAGCTCCTCTAGCAATACAGTCGTTACAAGGAGATGAAATATACTAACGTTCTTTATAACATTATAACTATACAAAACTTCACGTAAACAGGTTAGAAAAGAACTATATTGGACGACCCGACCTGACTAAATACGAGGCGTGCGAAGGCACCCAGGTCCGGTGTCGTAGCCCACAAGGCGGAGTGACACAGTCAGCTTCCACGCAGTACCACAGCACGGTGGCAGACTAGTTGGTTAGTTCTTCATATTTAAAGATGCACTAAAACACAGGTGCAAAAATACTCATAAATAACTAACAAAAGAAGACAAGCTAATCACCTCACCCTTCCCGCAACTTTAAACTCAACCTCCACGAAATACATAACCACAATCGCCTCACGCTACCCGCAACAATAGATTTAACCTCAACCCATTCTCCTCACCTCTCTCCCGCAACAATAAATGCAACCTCGACATACTCCCTTCACCTCTCTCCCGCAACAATAAATGCAACCTCGACATACTCCCTTCACCTCTCTCCCGCAACAATAAATGCAACCTCGACATACTCTCCTCACCTCTCTCCCGCAACAATAAATGCAACCTCGACATACTCCCTTCACCTCTCTCCCGCAACAATAAATGCAACCTCGACATACTCCCTTCACCTCTCTACCGCAACAATAAATGCAACCTCGACATACTCTCCTCACCTCTCTCCCGCAATAATAAATGCAACCTCGACATACTCCCTTCACCTCTCTTCCGCAACAATAAATGCAACCTCGACATACTCCCTTCACCTCTCTCCCGCAACAATAAATGCAACCTCGACATACTCCCTTCACCTCTCTCCCGCAATAATAAATGCAAACTCAAAATATATATTTACACCTCACCACCCGATTCACTTCCGATACTCCGACTTACACCCTTACGCTAAATACTGAGACCTTAGTCGCCTGCTCGGCGTTAAACCCACAGTAACTAAACCCCGCTAACTACTCTAAAAACAACGTACAATAACTAACATTTACATCTACACTCTACTCTCCTCTATGCTACGCCTGCCCCCCTAATACACACTAGCCAACATAATAATAACGAACAAGCAAACACAAACACCCCCCCCCCCCCCTCGAGCAAATGGCCACTAAAGGATTGTTACGTGTACTTACTGTCATCCGTGAAGACGCCCCGGCTAGGAGAAGACAAGACAAGACAAGCCAGGGGTAAAGTCGTCGCAGCTCTTCTTCTCGTCACAGGACACCGACTCTCGGGCTCGAACCAGGGCCGTATCGTAGGACCGTTACAGAGAGACGACACAGCTACTTGAGGCTGGCGCTAATGGAAAACCACGCCCGCACCCCCCCCCCCCCCCCCCCCACCCCCCTCAGAGACTACGTTGGAAAAGACGACTGTTTCGTTCGCTGGTGTAAACGCGACTGGTTAACAATTTGGAAATTTGGATAACATAAGGTTGGCGAAAAATCGCTCACATCATGTGATGTAGAAACACGTGAAACACTAACCACCCTATGGCGTTCAGACTGAACGATCACGTGCGGCACGCCAACACCCAAACTCACGTACAGCAGCAAATCTCGTGTAAAGGCCAAATACTACACACTTACGCTATCGTTACCCGGTGACTAACTGAACCCTGTCACCCCTCTAAACTTACTCCCTTACAAAATTAAATGAAAAAAATCCGTGTCGTGACAAAGCACTAAACTGTATGATGCTGCCCTAAACACGGTAATACTCAAAATATATGAGAAAGTTGCACATTTTTGTCAGCCTTATTGAAAATACGCTAGACTTTAGGATGGAGCTGCTCGGAGCGCGTTCCGTAAAATGCAAGGGACATAACAGCGGGCGGGGCTCATGGTCTGGCAAAGAAGTAACAAGATAAAAATTAAATGAAGTCACGTCTAGCCACTCTAAACTTGCCGTTGAAAGTGGTTTTGGCGCGAAGCGCCGTGTGTGCGTATGTATTGTGTGTTTGTGTGTGTGTGTGTAAACGCGAGAATCTCCGATATTACTGTACGCACAAACTTGAAACTTGGCAAAATACTTTATTAAGTGGGTGGCTAAAAGCACTTCCATGCATATTGTCTCATCGAAGACTTCAGAGACTGTTTATAGAAAAATGGTTTGACCCAGATTAGCGTTCGCAATTTCGATTATATGCATCTGAAGTTTTATATATGGATAGTTTGAAGAAGGACATTGCACGAGTTCATTAGTCAGCTTTGTATCTCTTAAACGTTTTCGAAAATATAAGTTCAATGAGGAAAAAAATATCCAAAGTAAAACTCCTTGATTTCATCACAAGAATCAAACAGTGACGGTGACGGAAAAGCACCAGACGACTCAGTGTTTTATACAATGTTCCTAATTGACGCAAATCACCAGCACGTCAGTGTTTTACATGTGTATGAACTGGCGCGATGTTCAACTTACTTTATTTTTGTATGATATTTGCGAACGTATTGTGGAAGAGGTGGAATATACATGTATATGCAAGCTCAAACAGAAGAGGCTTTGTGGGCATGGGACATTCCCCCTTATTCTTCAAAATGGCTGTGGCTACGACAGCCCACAGAGGAAGCGCCGGGTGTCTGCCCTTTGTGTTTGTGTGTGCCATTGCCGTGCGGATCGGGGGGGGGGGGGGGGTGTTAAAGGGAGATACTGAATGAGTTGGTAATCCAGCGTTGTACCTCTTCAACTTTTTAAATAATAAGCCACTATTTACTCCCATCAAACAGTCAGCCCTGGAAGAGTTTGTGTGGAACAAAACAGTCAGCTCTGGTAGAGGTGTCTTTCGGATGAGTGACGTGAAACATCAGATTCGTCACAGTGTATGCCGCGTCGTGAGACCAGTGATGCCATGACGCAAAGCTTATAGTGAAGTCATTTTGCCGCTGCTCGTGCTATGCTTCTTCAGAATGCCTGTCCGGCGCTACTCGGCCAGCCCACGGCAGAGCGTACTAATGGCGGGAAGCGCTGTGTGTCCGTCTGTATAGCGTACTAATGGCGGGAAGCGCTGTGTGTCCGTCTTTATAGCGTACTAATGACGGGAAGCGCTGTGTGTCCGTCTTTATAGCGTACTAATGACGGGAAGCGCTGTGTGTCCGTCTTTATAGCGTACTAATGGCGGGAAGCGCTGTGTGTCCGTCTTTATAGCGTACTAATGGCGGGAAGCGCTGTGTCCATCTTTGTAGCGCACTGATGGCGGGAAGCGCTGTGTGTCCATCTTTATAGCGCACTGATGGCGGGAAGCGCTGTGTGTCTGTATTTATAGCGTACTAATGGCGGGAAGCGCTGTGTGTCCGTCTTTATTCAGTGTGTGCGCCGGCGTGTGAGTGTTGATCAGAAGCTGGCTTAGAGAGGAGTAAATGGATCAGAAGGACTGCTTACAAATATGAATAACTCTGAATGTGCCTAAAAGAAAAACGTACGCGAGCTCCAAACAATACGGTAGACTTTGGGATGAACAAAGTCCTCTATGATCTTGTCTCTCTGGGGGGAGTGTGGGGAGGGGGAGGGGGGAGGGTGGAAGGGGCTGGTGGCGGAGTACATGCTTCATTTTGTATATACAGGGGCACACAGCTTATTTATTAACGAAATCAAAACGCCATCACTTTCTTATTGGCACAAACGGGTTTTAAAATAGAAAGCTTGTTCCACTGATTGGCCTGTTTATGTAATCACAACTTACTCTACTTGAGAAATCGGGTGTAGTCATACCACAGTCAATAGGGAATTCCCGTATTTAGTCGCAATTTAAGGAAATCTGTTTTACTGAGAAATAGTATCAGCTGCCTTTTTTTTTTTTTCTGTTTTCATTGGCTGTACATGGATTTTGTGCGTTTTTAGTAACTAAAATAGACATAATATGATTTTTGCCACGTCGACCCGTCGCCCCCCCCCCCCCTTCTCACCCCCCCCCCCCCCGACATCCCCCCCCCCATCCCGCTCCCCCCCCCCCCACTCCCCGATAAAACCTGATAATACTGGATCACTTCGTCCTGGCGTGGACTAAGGAAGAGTTGTGTGCCCTTGCCGAGCACCAGTTTTATCACAGCAATATGCTAGAATACTTAGAAAAGAAAACGAAAGGTGAGCGATGTCTATCACCGATAAAGCCTAAATCCAATATAGCATTTTTACAACTGAGGTAAACATGAAAAGAAATCAGCTGATAGTATATTCACAAATATTTATCATTAACCAAAACAATGATAACATTACTGATGAATATGTTACAAACTTTCACAGTTCTAACACTTTCGATGAAATGGTATTAATATTAAGAGATGCAAAAACAAAACTAACCTTTCTTTAGCTAGTTAATGTTATTCCACACCATGAGGAAGTCGATTTATTGTGGATATTATTTTAGGCCTCTGTCGCGAAGGTTTTTAATTTCACCATTGCCTGGTCCCAAGCCCAGGATGAGAAAGAAAGGATGTTGTAATGAGGTGCTAGCCCAATGTACACAAACCATTTTCTACACAGCTGTTGCAGTCTACTCCATCTGCTTAATTCATTCAGCCTGACGCAATTATTTCCCAAATTTTGGAGGCGTCATCTAATGACTATGCACCAGTTGCAGGGGATGGATCGACCAGGGAATTCAAGGGCAGTGCCAGATCAGCTTGGCGTTGACAGGCGCCAAGATACTCTGGCACTACCCTTGAATTATCATGGTCGACCCATCTCCTGCTGTAGTGCGTCAGGGCTGAATGAGTTAAACAGGTCCACTGCTCCTGTATGACTACTTGGCCGACATCTAAATGCTTAAACAGGTCATATGAGCATGCATGACTACACGGCTATATAAATGCCTAAACAGGTCATGTGCTCATGTGTGCATGGCCTACATCGAAATGCCTCTTCTCTCTCTCTCTCTCTCTCTCTCTCTCTCTCTCTCTCTCTCTCTCTCTCTCTCTCTCTCTCTCTCTCTCTCTCTCTCTCTCTCTCTCTCTCTCTCTCTCTCTCTCTCTCTCTCTCTCTCTTTGCGAGCTCTTATTAAAACCGACATATTTGCCTCAATTACACTCCAGTTTATAAGTTTTGGCATTTCAAGTTTCACAAAATAATTAGTGAATTATTTGACAGCTGAATTGAGCGTTCTCATTAATATCAAGTTTCGTCCTTGAGCACATTCACTAACTCATTGTATTGCTACGATATATCTTGTGGTCTTTTAGTAAACCAGTTCTGAAAGGCCGCCTAAACTTAGATGCGAAGCACTGTGGGTATGCTGTTGCTGACTGACTGTGACGTGTTTGCGATTACCGTCAGCCACTATCTAGGTAGTGACCCTAACGGACACATTAATTTGAGGCACGACAGTACTGGAGGTCGTGACAGCACGATCGTTGTGCTCAGTATAGTTTTAATTGTACTTTACTTGCATTTATAATTTTTTTTAACATGTCGAATAGTTCAACATTTCACAATTTACATTTGGGTCATTTAAATATTTATCACTTGTTAAACAAGATTCCTAATTTGTGTGTTCTCCTCTCTCAGCCCACCCCCTTTCATATTTTCGGAATTACAGTCACGTTTACGTTCCGACATAAGTGACGCATCTATTTCAATACCGGGGTTTTCAGTAATCCGGCGCGATCCTGTACGTCCTCAGCAAACAGCAAACAGGATTAGCTGTTTATATACATGACTCTATTGCGCACTTTACACGCAGAAGAACAGACCTGGAATCAGACTCTGTTGAAAGTGTGTGGGTTGAGGTGAAGACAAACAGATCGGCCCCTTTGCTTGTTGGATTTGTATACCGAAACCCGTCTGCGTCATTTGAGTGGTATGACGACTTTTTACATATGGCGGATAAGATTAACAAAAGCAGCACTGAAGTGTTATTACTTGGCTATTTTAACATTAATATGTTTGTTTCGAACACTGCTTGGGAATCCACAATCAATATGGTTGGTCTCAAGCAGATCATCACGTCTGCAACTAGAGTTACAGAGTCGTCTGCCACTCTGATTGATCATATATACACCTCCAACAATTCAAGGGTTCTTAGTTCTTGTGCCCTTCAAGTGGCGATCAGTGACCACTACCCTGTGTGCTGCAGCTGGGCTTTGAAGTTGGACAAACGAAATCGGAAAAACCAACATACCACTATCTATTATAGATCGTTTAAAAAGTTTAATAGGGATATGTTTTTAGCCGAACTAAATGAAACCTCTTTTTTTTTCGGTTTACAATCATACGAATCCTGAAGATGCGTTGGCCGATTGGTATAGATTGTTCCGTCGGGTTCTTGACAAGCATGCGCCGTTGCGTGAAAAGAGGGTGAAACATGTGCTTTTACCCCAATGGTTAAGCAATGACATTAAAGAGGCCATGGCTGTCAGAAATGAACTAAAACGCAACAAAGATTTTGGTGCTTTCCGCAAGCAGAGAAATCGTGTTAGATACATGGTATTAGAGGCCCAAAAAAACCACTTTAAGCGATTGATGGACAACAAAACAGACACCTTATCTGTCTGGCGCGCCCTTAATGCGTTCACTAAATCACGACAAACAGCACCATGTACATCTATATCTGCAGACACATTTAACAACCATTTCTTGTCTGCTGCTGATTCGTTGTTAAGCAGTACGACAACTCACACACCAGCTATATCCGAAAGGCTTACAGATTTTTGTGAGGACAAACTCGCGCCAAACGTATCATTTAGTATTCCTTCGCTTACTGTATTTGACGTTGGCAAATCTATTAGCCAACTCAAAAATAAGCGCTCGCTTGGTCACGACGGGATAAATACATACTTTTTAACACTTGCTGCCCCGTATGTGGTCGAGTCTTTGACATTTATTTATAATCTCGTTTTACAACATGGTACATTTCCAAACAGCTGGAAAGTAGCCAAAGTTATTCCTCTGCCTAAAAGTAAGAACCTCTCAGATCCTAATAAGTTTAGACCAATCTCGCTCTTGTCAGCTTTGTCAAAACCAATAGAAAAACATGTACACAGGCATCTGAGCTATTTTCTTGAAAAACATAACTTGCTTTACCCACTACAGTCAGGTTTTAGACCTCGCCACACATGCCACACTGCTCTAGCTCACCTGACCCAATACTTGGCTTACGTCCATGAACAAAGCTGAAATGACCGGTGCTGTATTTCTAGATTTCTCAAAAGCCTTTGATCTAATAAATCATGATATGTTGATACTAAAGCTATCTGTGTATCACGTAAACAAAGCATCCTTGGACTTTTTTAAATCCTACCTGCACGGAAGACGTCAGTATGTGTTTGTTAACGGAAAACGTTCCGCTGAAGGCATACTAAAGCATGGCGTGCCTCAGGGCTCAATATTAGGGCCCCTCCTATTTTCCATTTACATCAATGATATGCCATTGCATATTTCAGATCTAAACGTACGCTGTAGTCTGTTTGCTGATGATGCTACTCTCGACATGTCGTCAGCGAATATCTCCACAATCAATTCCTCACTTCAACAGGGCTTAACTGATGTTTCAAAATGGTGTCACACTAACTATATGGTACCAAATCCGTCTAAAACAGAATGCATGCTAATAACTACACGACAAAAGCAGCAGCTACATCCACCCCCTCTTAGCCTTTCTCTCAACTCTGAGCCGATTAGACAAGTTAGAGAGCAACGCTTGTTAGGCGTCATTATTGACGATCAACTCACATGGCACGCTCATGTCAGCAGCGTATGTCGAACAGTGTCCAGGAATTTATATCTTCTTTCAAAACTGCGTTATTTTACAGATACACCGACAAGGAAAATATTTTATAACGCACATATTCAATCCCATATAGATTATGCTTCTACAGTTTGGGATGGATGTAGCGATGCGTGCATAAAAAGACTTAATGCTCTTCATCGTAGAGCAGCCAAATTAATCCACCCGGATAGTAAAGAAAGCACCGACGACCGACTCAAAGCCCTCGACATGCTGCCTCTGCGTAAGTTACTTATGTACAATAAAGGCGTACTTATGTTTAAAATCTACCACTCTAAAACGCCTAGTTATCTAACAGATCTATTTAGCCCTGCTCATACGCCTTATAAAACGACGAGGAACAATCTATCCATACCAAGGCCGCGCCTCGATATATTCAAAACTAGTTTGTCTTACTCAGGAGCCAAACTATGGAATCTGTTGCCTATCGACATTACTGGGGCTCCTTCTTTGTCCACATTCAGAGCCCGCTTATTTCGGCAGCTGAAAGAAAATTAAGCCCATAGTTGTGTACTTGAGTCGGCGTTTTTCCAGCGCAGTGAGTTGTATTGTCGAGTTTGCAGATGCTGTTCAAACTAAGTTTTTAACATTCATGTTTAATCAGGCTCTTAGTGTGTGTGTGTGTGTGTGTGTGTGTGTGTGTGTGTGTGTGTGTGTGTGTGTGTGTGTGTGTGTGTGTGTGTGAGTGAGCTAACTTCTTTTTTTATGCTCACGTTTTGCCTTTCCAGTTTTATTAGTTTTAGTCACGCGCGTGAGATTGATGTGTGAGTGCGTGTGCAAGGACATGACTGAAAAAAGGTCTGTGTACCTAATCATTTATCCTTGAGAAATAAAGTTTCTCTCTCTCTCTCTCTCTCTCTCTCTCTCTCTCTCTCTCTCTCTCTCTCTCTCTCTCTCTCTCTCTCTCTCTCTCTCTCTCTCTCTCTCTCTCTCTCTCTCTCTCTCTCTCTCTCTCTCTCTCTCTCTCTTGACTTCGCAAACGAAGATTCTATAGGGGTTGCCAACGACGTCTGCAGGCATGTTCGTAGCTGCGGAGGCCAATCCGGGACAGGCAGGTTCGACCGCAGTGGCTGCAGGGGAAGGTCTGACTAGGGTTCTGAGTTTCGACATTTCTAAGTCTTCTCCTGAGCCGCTTGTCCTTAAGGCTAGCTCTGCGAGAGTACTCAAAGGAGACGGCTGCCTTGTAAATGGTGGAGCGCCAGGTGTCGCGGCCCGCAGCAAGCGAAGACCACTAGCGGTGGTCGATTTGGCAGGCACTAAGTGACTTCTTGAGACCGTCTTTGTATCTCTTCTTTGGTGCCCTCTGTCTCAGTGCCCAGTGCGAGCTCGCCCAACAGGGTAGGCGATGATCCTCCATCCTAGAGACGTGCCCCGCCCAGCGAAGCTGTGTACGCAGCAGCAAAGTCTCGATGCTCACAGTTTCCGCCTGTTCAAGGACCTCGACGTTGGTGACATTGTCACTCCAGTGAATGTCGAGGATGGTACGCAGGCAGCGCTGGTGGAAGCGTTCGAGGAGTCATAGTTGGCTGCGGTAGAGGGCCCAGGACTCAGAACCATACAGCAGGGTGGTGAGGACGACAGCTCTGTACATGCTGATCTTGGTGCCTTTTTTCAGCTGTTGATTGTGCCACACTTGCTTGAATAGTCGCCCGAAAGCACTGTTCGCATTTGCCAGCCTGTTGTCCAGCTGCTTGTCCAGCTTGGCTACTGACGTGATGATGCAGCCAAGGTAGGTAAATTGGTGTACAAACTTCAGTTCGGACTCGCCGATGGTGATGTGGGGAGGGCAATGCTCTTCCTTGGGTGCCGACTGATGAAGGACCTCAGTCTTTTTACAGACTGACCACAAGTCCAAAGAGCTGGGCAGCATCTGCAAAGCAGGACGTGATGCGCTGCAAGGCTCTCTCTGTGTGTGCAACGAGGGCAGCGTCATCAGCAAAGAGCAGCTCACGAATCGGTCGGTCTAGGGTTTTGGTGTGGGCCTGCAGTCGTGTGAGGTTGAACAGGCTGCCATCAAGACGATACCTGATGTACACTGCGTCGTCAGCGTCGAGGTCCACTGTGGCCTGCTTGACATCATGCTGAAGAAGATGTTAAAGAGGGTCGGTGCCAGCACGCAGCCCTGCTTCACGCCGTTGAGAATGGGGAATGGTTCTGAGAGGTCACTGTTGAGTCTGACCTGGCCTTGCTGGTCCTCGTGGAGCTGGACAATCATGCTGAAGAACTTTGGGTAACAGCCAAGTCGCTCCAGGATCTGCCACATGCCTTGCCTGCTCCCAGTGTCAAACGCTTTTGTTAGGTCGACAAACGTTACGTACAGCCCTTTGTTCTCTCGCGGCACTTCTCCTGTAGGTCTCTCAGCACAAAGACCATGTTGGTGGTACTTCTGTTAGCTCTGAAGCAACACTGGCCCATCCTTTAGCGGACTGCTTTAATGCCACCATTGCGACCTAGTTCTTGTGTGTTCTTGTTGTTTTGTCACTGATTAGTATTGTTATATGTTTACAGCCAAACACGTAACAATCTAAGGAACTGAGGACAATAACCACACAGTGAGTCGGTCGGTCCGTGTTACGCGTATTCTCTCTTTTTTCTGTGTTGATCATTACTGATGGTACAGAAATAAGTCTGGTACTGGGAACTGAGGACAATAACCACACAGCGAGTCGGTCGGTCCGTGTTACGCGTATTCTCTCTTCTTTCTGTGTTGATCATTACTGATGATACTGGGAACTGAGGACAATAACCACACAGTGAGTCGGTCGGTCCGTGCTACGCGTATTCTCTCTACTTTCTGTGTTGATCATTACTGATGGTACAGAAATAAGAAGTGGACTCATTTCTGAAAAATCAAATGTTTGGAAAAAAAGGTGCGTCTGACTTTATTAGGATGAAAAGATGGAATACAGATTAAATTCTAATCCACATGCAATGAGTTTGTTGAACTTTCAGTCCAAACGTGTGTCCATTTGGGTGTAAATAAAGTCAAACGCGGTTTTCGTCAGTTTTCCAAACTCAGATAAGTCGAACCATTTTTTTTCCTCCTGATCAAGGCTGCTCTTTCTGTGCCTAATATTTACGTGAATATATTATTATTATTATTATTATTATTATTATTATTATTATTATTATTATTATTATTATTATTATTATTATTATTATTATCAACCTCAGTGTGGTACATTGGTACACTAGTTACACCCACACAGCGAAAAACCTCGAGTCTAATCTCTGTCCCGACAGTCACTGGCCCACAATGTCGTATCCGCCACAAGAACCAACTAACCGTCGGTCGTCTCAGGTTGGCGGCCAAGGCAGTGCTCCGTCACAGTTTCAGGGCTCAGCACAAGGCCCTAGTCCATATGAACGGCCCCGGAGGTCTTCACAACAACAGACAACAGGTGAATGTACCGGACAACGAGAAACACAACGTACCAGTACCAGACAGCAAGAAACACAAGGTACCAGTACCAAACAGCAAGAAACACAAGGTACCAGTACCAGACAGCAAGAAACACAAGTTACCAGTACCAGACAGCAAGCACAAGGTACCAGTACCGTACACCAAGTACAAGGTAACAGTACCAGACAAGTACAAGATACCGCTGGAAAAGAACAGGCTACCAGTACCAGACAGGAAGTACTAGGCACCAGTACCGGACAACAAGTACAAAGTACCGACATCAGACAACAACGAGCACAATGTGCCAGTACCAAACAACAAGGACTAGTAGCGGCGGCCGAAGCCTCCTGGCGTCAGTCTGTACGTCACTGGTATCCCAACCTTCACGGCCAAACCTACCTCCTGCCCCCGATTCACGCCAACCAAGTGTCATACGACGTGCAGACTGTGGCCGGTCAGTCGGTTCTAGTTCCACAGGCGGCATCAGATCAGTCCGGCCAGACGCCCGCTTACTTCCCTCCCACCGGTCCACCCCCTCATCCGTCTGACCCACCTCTAGCAGCAAGAATCTGGCCTCACTACCAGGTAGTCCCACCTGGCCCGCTACCTGTAGTGCAGGACAGCGACACTAGAGACGATCACGCGATACAGCAGGTTCGTAACTACATCCGGGATCTGGCGGAGAGGGAGCAAGAGGTGATGCTGGTGTTGTTCCAGCTGGAGTTCAGGAAATACCTCGACAAGCAAGTCGATCCGATCACCGCCGCAGCCTTCTGCCTGCTGCCACGAACCACCACACTTAGCAGGAAATTTACAGACGGGGACTTTGACGTGCTGATGATCAATTCCCGGTACGGCCTGATAGTGGGAGAAATGAAATCAGTGGGAGGTGACCCCAGCAAGACCCCGGACCTAGACAAGGCGGTGGTGAAAGCAGTACAGAAAGCTATCAAACAGCTGAACAAGGATGAGGGTTTGCTGAGACATCTGGTGTCGGACATGGCGCACATCAACATCACCAAGATATTGATGTTGCCCAACATCACGACCACACAGCTGTTACACGCTCTGAGTACCAACCCTCAGGTTGAAAAGGTAACTCTCTCTCTCTCTCTCTCTCTCTCTCTCTCTCTCTCTCTTATTATTATTATTATTATTATTATTATTATTATTATTATTATTTGCATGCTATGTTTATTTTCCTGTTATGTCGTTTGTTTATAGGACAGCTTGAGTTGCCTAATAGCTTTATACTGAATAAATAACGATTCATCCTCTCTCTCTCTCTCTCTCTCTCTCTCTCTCTCTCTCTCTCTCTCTCTCTCTCTCTCTCTCTCTCTCTCTCTCTCTCTCTCTCTCTCTCTCTCTCTCTGTGTGCGTGTGTGTGTGTGAGTGCGTTGATGTTATTTTGATCTAGTCGTTAGGAACGGCCATAAAAAGGTGTTAATCGTTAATTATATCTCTCACTCTGTGAGTGCTCGCGTGCGTGCGTGTTGATGGTGTCTTTTTTTCAGAGTTTAATTTATCGTTATCCCCTGCAGCCACTGCGGTCGAACCTGCCTGTCCCGGATTGGCCTCCGCAGCCACGAGCAGGCCTGCAGACGTCGTGGGCAACCCTTATAAAATCTTTGTTCGCGAAGTCAAGCAAGAATTTATCGTTAACATTACTTTATTTCCAATAGACAATGATTAATATACTTGTTTATTAAGTTCTTGTTTGCTTTCGATAAACATCAGAGACAGATTGTATGACAGGTTTTCATAAACCAAAATATGTTTCTTTCAGGAATAAAGTTTCATTGCCACCACCATCATCGTCATTATTGACAGATCCATCCGTTTGAGTGCAGACTGTTTTCCTGCCACTCCCCCAACACTGCTAACTGTCGATGGTGGATGGTAGTATGAACGGTCCTACACATTTATCGTATCAATGTTGCTTCCAGGCTTGCTCTGAAAGCAAACTACAGTCACCTAGACAAATCTGTGTGCGTGTGTGTGTTGCAGGCACTGTGCCGGTGTGTCGGGGTGGCTACATGTCCCGCTGCCGCTGTAGAGCGATGTCTTTGTTCCGACAGTATGGCGGCGAGCAGTGTCTGGTGGCGGAGAGCCGTCACTGACAACGGCCTCGACCCCAGTATGACAACAGACCTGTACGAGGGATTAGTGGCCAGGTGGGTTTTGGTCAGACGTTCAGCTTCTTGATTGCTTTCAAACACCGACATCAGGAGATCGTTGCTTAGTTGGTCACTTCTGAATGCGGGTGGTAGTAGCACTGGGTAGGATCACCCGTGACACCAGTAGCAAGATTTGGCTCAGTTATTGCCCTGCATTTTTTTTTTTTAAACGGCTGCCTGTTCATTCCTGTGGCTGTGACGGGCGATGCAGCGAACGATGGGGTGAGATGGAAAGTGGGACCGCTGAAGACTAGAGAGACCGTTTGACTCCACGTAGGGCTCCCGTCGTTAAGAAACCCGTGTTTTCAACCAGAACGTCGAGTCAAACGGACTATCTAGTCTACATCGGTCTCACTTTCGATCTGAAGATTCCCAGGACGTGTTGTTTTAAAGCCGTTTCTTACGGGTCGTTAAAAAAATCTTCAACTAGGATTTCCGTGTGTTTTAAATAAGGCGACTCCACTACACGCTGGACCCTCAGATGTGACCTGTCTTGCTGCTGTTGATTACTACCCGTGTGTTTTAAATAAGGCGACTCCACTGCACGCTGGATCCTCAGATGTGACCTGTCTTGCTGCTGTTGACTACTACCCGTGTGTTTTAAATAAGGCGACTCCACTGCACGCTGGATCCTCAGATGTGACCTGTCTTGCTGCTGTTGACTACTACCCGTGTGTTTTAAATAAGGCGACTCCACTGCACGCTGGATCCTCAGATGTGACCTGTCTTGCTGCTGTTGACTACTACCCGTGTGTTTTAAATAAGGCGACTCCACTGCACGCTGGATCCTCAGATGTGACCTGTCTTGCTGCTGTTGACTACTACCCGTGTGTTTTAAATAAGGCGACTCCACTGCACGCTGGATCCTCACATGTGACCTGTCTTGCTGCTGTTGACTACTACCCGTGTTGACCCTGTGCGTGTCGGTAGCGGTTTCCTACAGGAATCATCGGGACTAAAACCGCTACCGACACGCACAGGAAGTGATTAAGAAGTGACTAGTTATCGACGTTCGTCCCATGTCTTCGCGCCAAAAGTATACCAAAATGGCCGCTCTTTCAAACCAATACTGAGTGTCTCCAGCTTTCAGAACAACACTCTCTGCCATGATGTGTACCCACTTTTCCTCTAGCAGTCAAACCAATAGTCCCCCCAGCTTTCAGAACCCCACTCTCTGCCATAGCAGTCAAACCAATAGTTCCCCTAGCTTTCAGAACCACACTCTCTGTCATTGCAGTCAAACCAATAGTCTCCCCAGCTTTCAGAACCACACTCTCTGCCATAGCAGTCAAACCAATAGTCTCCCCAGCGTTCAGAACCACACTCTCTGCTATGGTGTGTAGGGGAGGAAACCCATGTATGAAACACTTAAGCAAAAACGTCTCGCGCGACGTCCAAAGAAAGGAAGAATTAGTCCAAATGCATGGTTTGATAGAGAGTATGTTAAAGCATATTAGGACAAAACTAAATGTCAAAACTCGAATCGACGAAGAAGATGCTCCAATTTGAAAAAAAAAGTGACACTGTTTCATATTAGGCACCATTTGCCTGACATGGAACACTAGGTCTCCTATTATGAAACAGTGTGAATATGTCCTTTTTACAAGTTTCTCTTACATTTTGTTGCAAAATTCCAGCAAGAGAGATGGTTAGCACACATTATCGGCTCATTTAACATAGAAAGTGAGTTAAATATAATGAGTCATCCGCCACTGGTCCACTATTGGTCCATCCATCCATCCATTAACCTGTGTATATCCAATTGTGACAGATTTTATCATTTTGAATTCTGAGAGACCATCACAGCCGCAGATTTCTAATTTGGCACAGTGATCCTATTTGACAATAGCTTTGATTGTCATTTGCGCTGACCTCCATGAAAGGTCAAGGTTACAAAGGTCAGTAAACGTGCAACGTTGTAAAGAAACTGTTAATAAACTTATTTTAAAACTATCCCAAGAGAAAACTGATGATACAACTCTTGTTTGCAGCTCTACTAAGTTAACCTCTCATTACGGTCAAAGGTCACGGGCAGTAAGAAGGCTTTTTATTTTAGGTTGATGCTATTACAGGTAGTGTGTATTTGAACTGTGCAGTAAGACCGCAGTAGAAATGTGTTGCTAGGGGTTACACTGTCTATTATACATATTAATTGTATTGGCTCCTTCCAAAAGGGCAGGCATTATCAGCAAGTGTGTTGAAAATGTTCTATGTATCAGGGAATAAAAACTACTGTATTTAGTTTTTCCACCACAGAAGTAGAACTTGATAAAAGCTATCATTATCGACACAGGTTTTTGTACATATTCAGAAGCAAATTCAGGGGGAGAAGGTTGTTCCAAGGTGTACGGCTCCCAGGATATATTTAATGTGTCATTTTTAATTTTGGAACCCTTCCCCCCTCCCCCTCCACACACACACGCAGCAACGGACGCACGAACGCACACACACACACACACGCACACACACACACACACAAACACACACACACACACCCTCCTGCGCTACCCACCTGGGTCTGCAATCGGGGACTTGGGTCGGGTTAAATTCTTTTTAGTTCCCAGGGTCACTCTGGTCAGCCCCACAGTATTCCCATCTATTCTGGGGCATGTGTTTCTGTCTCATCTCTCCTCATCATCTTGGCTTGACTTCGCGAACGAAGATTTTATAGGAGTTGCCCACGACGTCTGCAGGCTTGTTCGTGGCTGCGGAGGCCAATCCGAGACAGGCAGGTTCGACCGCAGTGGCTGCAGGGGAAGGTAAGGCCAGGGTTCTGAGCTGCGGCATCTCTGTTTTTTCTCCTGAGCCGCTTGTCCTTAAGGCTAGCTCTGTGAGGGTCCTCAACGGAGACAGCTGCCTTGTAAATGGTGGAGCGCCAGGTGTCACGGTCCGCAGCAAGCGAAGACCACTGGTGGTGGTCGATTTGGCAGGCACTAAGTGACTTCTTGAGACAGTCTTTGTATCTCTTCTTTGGTGCCCCTCTGTCACGGTGTCCAGTAGCAAACTCGCCGAACAGGGTGATCTTTGGTAGGCGATGATCCTCCATCCTGGAAACATGCCCCGCCCAGCGGAGCTGTGTCCGCAGCAGCAAAGCCTCGATGCTCACAGTTTTAGCCTGTTCAAGGACCTCGACGTTGGTGACATAGTCATTCCAGTGAATGCCCAGGATGGTACGCAGGCAGCGCTGGTGGAAGCGTTCGAGGAGTCGTAGTTGGCTGCGGTAGAGGGCCCAGAACTCGGAACCATACAGAAGGGTGGTGAGGACCACAGCTCTGTACACGCTGATCTTGGTGCCTGTTTTCGGCTGTTGATTGTGCCACACCCGCTTGAAAAGTCGCCCGAAAGCGCTGTTCGCTTTTGCCAGCCTGCTGTCAAGCTCCTTGTCCAGCTTGGCGTCCGACGTGATAATGCAGCCAAGGTAAGTAAACTGGTGCACTGACTTTAGTTCAGACTCGCCAATGGTGATGTGAGGAGGGCGATACACTGTCTTGGGTGCCGGCTGATGGAGGACCTCTGTCTTTTTCAGACTGACCTCGAGTCCAAAGAGCTGGGCAGCATCTGCGAAGCAAGACGTGATCTCTCTGTGTGTGCAACGAGGGCAGCATCATCAGCAAAAAGCTGAACAGGTTGAACAGGCTGCCATCGAGACGATACCTGATGTACACTGCATCGTCATCATCGAGGTCCAATGTGGCCTGCTTCAACATCATGCTAAAAAAGATGGTGAAGAGGGTCGGTGCCAGCACGCAGCCCTGCTTTACGCCGTTGAGAATGGGGAATGGTTCTGAGAGGTCATTGTAGAGTCTGACCTGGCCTTGCTGGTCCTCGTGTAGCTGGACAATCATGTTGAGGAACTTTAGGGGACAGCCAAGTCGCTCCAGGATCTGCCACGTGCCTTGCCTACTCACAGTGTCGAACGCTTTTGTTAGGTCGACAAATGTTACGTACAGCCCTTTGTTCTGCTCGCGGCACTTCTCCTGTAGCTGTCTCAGCACAAAGACCATATCGGTGGTGCTCCTGTTTGCTCTGAAGCCACATTGGCTCTCTGGGAGTTGGTCTTCAGCGATGGCAGGTACCAGCCGATTCATGAGCAGCCTTGCAAGGATTTTCCCAGCAATGGACAGCATGGTAATTCCCCGATAGTTGGAACAGTCAGACTTCTCGCCTTTGTTCTTGTACAGGGTGATAATGACTGCATCACGGAGATCTTTTGGTAGTGTTCCTTCCTCCCAGCAGCAGAGAAAGAGGTCATGGAGCTTGTTGTGCAGTGCTGTGCCTCCATGTTTCCAGATCTCTGGAGGTATTCCATCAATGCCTGCTGCTTTGCCCCTCTTGAGCTGGTGGATGGCTGTTAGATTCTCTTCAGCGGTGGGCGGTTCGTCCAATTCAACCTTTACTGGGAGGTGTGGAATTTGGAGGATGACTTCTTCTTGAACAGTGCGATCAGCGCTGAAGAGACACTGAAAGTACTCCGACCAGCGGTTCAAAACGGTGGTATTATCTGTGAACAATGCCTGTCTATTAGCGCTTCGCAGGGGACTCAGTACCAGGTGCCTGGGGACATACACTGCTTTCAGTGCTTCGTAGAAGTCCCTGTAGTCACCGTTGTCAGCGCAGAGCTGGGTCCTCTGTGCGAGTCTGGTCCACCACTCGCTCTGAAGATCTCTGAGCTTGCGCTGGAGACTGCTGCAGACGAGACGGAAGGCAGACTTCTTCACAGGGCAGGAAGGCTGGGCTAGGTGGGCCTGATGGGCGGCTCTATTTGTTTTTGCTAGAAGTTCCTGGATCTCTACATCGTTTTGTCAAACCAGTTTGTGTTCCTCTTTCTAGCAAAACCCAAGACTTCTGCAGAAGATTTTGCAATAGCAGTTTTCAGTTGTTCCCAGAGGTTTTCAGGGGAGGAGTATGCTGGGTCCACTGTGTCTTTGAGCCTGCGCTTTGAAATCTGTCTGAAAGGCAGCTTTCACATCGTCACGCTGAAGGCTGGCAACATCAAGCTTTTTCTTGGGGGGCCCCCATTTCTTGGGTTTTGGCTTGAAGTGGAGCCTGAGTTTGCAGCGGACAAGGCGGTGGTCAGTGTGGCACTCTGCGCTGGGCATCACTCTGGTGAGGAGGACGTCACTGCGGTCCCTCTGACACACTAGGACATAGTCGATAAGGTGCCAGTGTTTGGAGCGAGGATGCATCCAGGTGGTCTTTCGACTGACCTTTTGCTGAAAAGTAGTGTTGGTGATGACCAGTTGCTGCTCCGCACAGAACTCCAACAGTAGGCGGCCATTGTCATTGCAGTTCCCCACGCCATGCTTGACGAGGACTCCTTTCCAGGCTTCAGAGTCCTGGCCCACTCTGGCGTTGAAGTCGCCAAGGATGATGACTTTGTCGTCTGCAGGGGTACTCTGTAGGAGGCTGCGCAGGTCAGTGTAGAACTTGTCTTTTTCAGCAGGCTCTGCCAGGAGGGTTGGGGAGTACACACTGAGAAGGGTGACGTGTTGCTGGTGTCTCAGTGGGAGGCGCATGGACATGATGCGGTCTGAGTGGCCCGTTGGTAGGTTTTCCAGCTTAGTCGCAATGGATGTCTTGACCATGAAACCCACGCCTGAGAGCCGTCTTTCTGATGCAGGCCTGCCTGACCAGTAGAGGGTGTACCCAGCACCAAGTTCTTGGAGGCTGCCTTCGTCCGGAAGGCGTACTTCGCTGAGCGCGGCGATGTCGATGTTTAATCTCCGCATTCATGGGCAATGAGGGCGGAGCGACGTTCAGGGCGTCCGCTGTCTGCTTTGTCGAGCATGGTTCGGACGTTCCAGCATGCTACGTTGAGTCCGGTCGTGGTCGTCATGAGAGTGGATCCGTTATTCTTTCTTGTTTTTTGACCGCAGGAGAAGATGCCCGTTGACCGCGGCTAGCCAACTGGGGTTGCGAGGGGACGAGCTTTGGTTAGGCCACCTTTTCTATGCCCCTCTACGTGTGGAGCAAGCAGTGCTGTCCCTAGAGAAGGCTGCTTGGTCGTTCAGGGTGTGCCGAGTGATGTTGTCATCCCCATGTCAACATCAGGCGACCAATATCCTGAACCGCCTGCATGCATGTTTGAGACTGCGGCTTCCAGTGACATCTTTCACCTGCCGTTTCGCCCCTCGCCCTCGCTACAGGACTTGGAATGGTCAGTGTCATGGTCCGTGGACGTTTCCTAAAGCCTTTGCGGTGGAGCTTTTTGGTGGAGTGCAGTGTGCGCAGTACTGGCCCCACCTTTTAAACCCTTGGTTCATCTGTCATGGCCTAGCAAGCTGGGACGATGGCATCGAGGTCATCGGGTCGTAGGTTTTATATCAGACTGTCCTTGTCCTAGTCTCTGGCTCAAAAGCCTTCCCCGGAGACACGGGGGCTTTGATGTCAGGGGTTTCCTCCCTTAGCCTTTCCGCAGCCAAGCGGCCAGGCCTGCAAGGCAGCAGGCGACTCGTGGAGGGCGGGGTCGTCTATGTCCCGTGCAGATGTGAACATCTGCCCACTGCTTTCTGTAGCTCTTGATATTATTTAGCCTATTAGACCGCCTGGCGACATAAATCAATATTCTCTTATTTATTTATTTTTTTTTTATTTTTTTTTTTATTCACAAGCAGTGCAGGCACGTCCTGAAAAAGTCTTGTTGCTGTCGGGAGGTTAAGCAATGTACAACCATGTACAACAACCCTCCTCCGCCTCTTCTTGGAAATTGTAAACGGTCCGTCGTGTGATTTTTCGGCTATTGGTGAAAATCTCCAGACCCCTCTCTCCCCTCGTCCCCCGCCCCCCTCCCCCTGTCTCATCACTCGCACTAACACCAGCACCACGCACCCCTCGTTTGAGAGTCAACAAGTGGCGCATCTGTAGGTCCACTTCGCATTCTCAGCAACCGTGACACCGGCGACAGGAAGAGTTCTCACGAAAAGGTCTGCGGAATCCCCCGCATGTTCTTTTTTTAACTGCCCTCTACTTTATTTCATTCAGCCCGACGCACGTATTTCCCAAACGTTAGAGGCGTCATCGAACGACGATGCACCTGTTGCAAGAGATGGATCCAACATGATAACCTCAAGGGTAGTGTTAGATTAGCTTGGCGCCGACAGGCGCCAAGTTAATCTGGCACTATCCTTGAATTATCATGGTCGACCCATCTCGTGCTGTAGTGCGTCAGGGCTGAATGGGTAAGGAGAGTCATTCGTGGTATAAAATGCAAACTTAGGTACTTTCAAACATCTGCGCCCAAAGTTAACTTTCACAAAATGTTTGTGCGAAATATGACTAATCTTTACAAACACAACGACCTATGATGCCCTTGACCTTTTCTACAGGTGAAATATGTAGGTAAAGTTGTTCTTGCAAACTACAGTTGTGTCGAGTTTTAAAGTCTCTGTGAATGTTATAGTCCCTAAGAAATTGCCTTATACAAACGCACGCATACACACACGACGGCTGAAGAGCGGCTGCATGACTACATTTATACTGTTTCACATTTGCTGTCACACCTAAGCCAACAAGGCTTGCTCTTGGAACAACTATTTAGCCCTACCCCTTCCCCGCAGACAGCAATGCGCCATTCTGTCTGCCTGAAAGCATTCACAACAACTGTGCGTATCATCTTGAAGTGATGTAGCGATATAAACCTGGTTTTTGACATACCTGTTTTATTCTCTTCGCTCCCACTGCACGCAAATATTGCTTTGAAATCTTTCTTAATTCAGTCCCAAGGAACCCCAACCGTCCAATAAATATGTCAGTTGTGTTAGCAGGAGCCAAAATCGCCATGAGCTACCGCACCCGCGATCGCGCGAGGCTCATGAGGATCTATGCGTCTCGCAGATAGATCCTATTGAGAGTTTCTCGGTTGTGAAGGGGTTAAGTGAAAATATCATCGAGGAATTTTTTTTTTTTTTAATCCGGCACGTGGTCTCAGATATATTGCCTGCACAAAGGCTCAAATAAATATGGCCTATGAGATCTTTTTACAGTTCGTTAATTCATCGTGTTAAAGACATCACATATGAGGGTAAGGCATCAATTCCTAAACATTCAAAGCATATCAGAACAGCGGCTTTAGAGGTACTCAATAATCTGCAAGACAAATATGGCAACTATGACCTTGACCTTGACGTAGAGGCGCACTAAGATTGATGGCAATATGTGATATGGTAACATACTATGATCTAAATGTTGGATTCAATAGGCACAATGGTTATTGAGATATTGGACTAGCACACAATTTTGCCCCCCCCCCCCTCCCCCTCCCCCCCTCCCCACCCCCTCCCCCCCAAAAAAAAAAAAAAAAAAATATATATATATATATATATATATATATATATATATATATATATATATATATATATATATAAATAGCTATCTATCTAATCTTATCTTATCTTATCTTATCTTATCTTATCTTATCTTATCTTATCTTATCTTATCTTATCTTATCTTATCTTATCTTATCTTATCTTATCTTATCTTATCATCTCTATCTGTCTATCTACTTATCATCTATATCCCGTAGTCTTGCCGACCGTTGGGGCACCACTGATGACTTGACAACCAGCTCCCTCCATTCCTCTCACTTGTCTGCCATTCTTAGCGTATTAGCCAGCTTCAATCCTGTCCATTCTGAGATATTGTCCTCCCATCTTTTCCTCTCTCTTCCTCTCCTTCGTCCTCCTTGCACAGTAAAGAAGTACCCAACGGAGAAAGAAACACGCTTAGAAATCATTGCACAGTGTCTTGCAGGATTGTTTTGGCAAGCCCAGGTGAACGCGAGACATGCCCATCCCACTTCGGTTTTCGTTTTTTTCACAATGGCTAATAAGTCTTCATAGGGCCCGATGGCTTCCCTGATTCTGCTTTCCACTTCCTCGTTCGTGATGTGATCTCTGTATGAAATGCCAAGCAGCCTTCGAAAACATCTCATTTCAGTGTCTTGTATCCTACTTTCAAGGTCTGCTGTGAGAGTCCATGACTCGCAGGCATACAAGAACACTGAGAAGACTAATGAGTGCATCAGTCTGAGTTTAGAGTAGAGTGTGATGTTTCTGTCCTTCCATATGGTCTTTAATCTTGTCAGTGCTGTTGTCTGCGCACTCCTGGACAGTATTTCTGGTTTTGATCCCTCATCTGTCACAATGGCTCCTAAGTATTTGAATTTATTAACTTTTTTTTCCAGTTTTTGGCCTCCAGTCATGACGTCAGTGCCAATGCCATTTGTGTTATTGGTCATCAGTTTGGTCTTATCTGCACTGATTTCCATCCCAAACGCAATGGCTTTACTGTCCAGCTTTTCCACCAGATGAGCTAGCTCCTTCTCTTTTTCTGCAAGGCCAGCAATGTCGTCCGCATGCTCTTGATTGTTCTGCCTCCATTACTGACAGTTCCTTTATGATCTTTCAAAGCGTCTGTCATGATCCTTTCCAGGAAGATGTTGAAAAAAGTAGGTGAGAGCAAGCAGCCTTGTCTGACTCCGACTGTAGTGCTAAACCAGTTTCCTATTTTGCAGTTGAAGCAGACTGCGTTAGTGGCCTTGTTCTAAAGGTTTGCTATGACTTTGATCAGGTTGGCATTGATGTTGTATAGCTTCATGGTGGACCAAAGGGCTGCATGCCACACCCTGTCAAACGCTTTCTTAAAACCCACAAAGACATGAAAGAGGTCTTGTTGGTGCTGGAAGTACCTCTCACATAGAACATTCAGGTTGGAGATCTGCTCAGTTGTGCTGCGCCCTCGACTGAAGCCTGCATTTTCCTCAGCTATGATTTCCTCTGCCTGTGGCTTCAGCCTGTTTAGTAGGATCTTTAACATGACTTTGCTTGGGTGGAATATAAAACTGATAGTGCGATAGGTCTGGCATTGATGTAAGTTGCAATTTTGGGGGAGAGTTATTATAAGTGATTGGGTCCATGGTGTGGGCCAATTCCCTGACTGCCAGATCTTATTGCAGATTGTTAGTAAGGCGCTTATCCCGTCTTCTCCCCTCTGCAGGGATGTTGTCTGCTCCTGCTGCCTTTCCTATTTTCAGCGACTTCACTGCAGCCTCTACTTATTCTCGGAAGATGTGATAGTTGCCATTGTTGGTCACTGGTGGTTGACAAGTATGCCTGGTGGTTGTACAAATCTGAGCAGTACTCTGTCCATCTCTTCAGTATGTCTTGGTCTTCCGTAAGACAGTTCTCTTCTCTATCTTGTATCAACGAATCAATAAATCAGCTCGAGTACCAACAAGCATGCTCTGTTTTGTCATCATTTAACTTGAGCCTGTTGCAAGTCACCCAGTCTTTGACTTCAAATAATATACACTTCTCCACATCTCGGTAAATAACTGTATACCAAAAACACCGGTTACTTCACTGAGTTCTAAACCAACATAACTGAACCAAACCGGCCAACACTATACAAGCAAATTACTCTTAGCAACGCATACTGTCTTTAACTAAGCAACTATCAATACTACATATATAGAAACATACCTGAATTCTAGGTTTCAGAGTCTTGGAATACGGGCTAGGTATCTCAAACACATCCGATTTCTCTGACAAGAAAGCCCGTACTAACGCATTTACTGCTCTGCAAGACAGCTTCCGCCTAGAACTCACTATAACAGAACTCACTAAAACTCCCGTGCTAACCATGACTTAAAGATTTCACGTGGATCTCGGCCTCACGGACTATCGGCACACAACAAACCGTTAACAAAAACCGTACCGTATTTACCCTACTGTGTGAGCACTATGCACGAGCATAGAGCTTCATCACAGAAACACTGGTCTGCAGTTTACTAGGATGGTTAGACTTAGAGATCTGAGTGTCGTCAGCATACTTGTGATACTCACAGCTATGCTGGCTGATGATTCGGGAAACAGGTTCAGTGTAAAGAGAGAACATCAGAGGACCCAAAACAGACCCTAGGTCAAAAGCACAGGCTAAGACATGATCTTATTCACACATACACGCAGATATCTTTCAAAAAGGTAAGAATCGAGCCATGACAGCGCTGTACCAAAAATACCAAAAGACACACGTAGGCGTTCTAAAAGAATCCCATGATCCAGCGTGTCAAACGCCGCAGACATGTCTAATAATGATAGCAAAGAGACATGTCCGACGTCGGCATATGTAATCAGGCTGTTGGGAATGTGAAGCAATGCTGTCTCAGTACTGTGATTTCTTCGATATGCAGACTGATACAGTTCATGTAAATCATTACTACTGAGATGTGACATGAGCTGACTCAGCACAACTTTCTCCAGAATCTTGGAAAGAAAGGGGAGATTAGACAGGGTCTATAATTCTTCAGCAAGTTTGCAACCATCCCTGCCTTCTTCGACAATAGAATTACCACAGCCTGTTTAAAATGCTGAGGCACAGACCCAGACTCCAGAGACTGGTTATCACACTGAAAAGCTCATCAGGGCATAGCATGAGTATAAAGGTAGGAATGGGGTCAAGGGAACAAGATTTGGTGGGTGAGGAAATAATGAATTTCTTTACAGTCTCCTCTGTGACAGCAGTGAGCGCATGTAACACAGGCCCGTCTTATGGTATATAGGACACAACAGCAGAACAGTTGTCCAGTTCCTGACGGATCGTGCTTATCTTAGAATCATAGATTTCCAAGTTGACTGTCGTAATGTATTTGTGGTACGTGAGTCATTGTCTAAAGCGTGCGCATGCGTGCGCGAATTGTGAGTGCGAGCTTAGAGTTATAATTATTATAAGATAAGCGCATTATAAAGACCGTAATTATTATTTTTATTATTAATCAAAGTACTAACAACACGTATCAGGTAGATCATTCATCGGAATGATATTTGGAAGTACAGGTTCATTTTTTTTTCCAAGGAGTTCATTTGTAAGGCTACACAGCTGACGACTAGATATGCAGTCTTCAAGTTTGGCACACACAAAGTCTTTCTTATCTGCTCGCTGTGAGGACTTGAGTGCAGCACGCTGCTTCACAGACATGTCTCTGTGCACGGTAAGACCATTGCACCTACACAGTCTCTCAGTGCTACGGAACTCGCGCTTTGCATATTTCAGTTCCTTCGTTAGCCACAGGGCCGGGGGACGCGAGGTGTCGCGGTCCAGTAGTTAATGTACTGTGCAGTCTGTCAATACACCGTCACAAGCCACCTTTACATGTCAATACAACGAAGGTTTCTGGAAGTGATCGAGCGTTTTGTGGAACGAGGTCGAGACGCAAGCACATGAAAGAAAACACTTGCATGATCCGACAACCGCGAATCACACACATGAACGTCCTGAACAAGAGAGGAGCTTTCCCCTGTGATGAGAAGGTCCAAGGTGTGACCACGTCTGTGAGTCGGCCCCTGTACATGTTGACGCAAGCTACGGTCAGACAGAAGTGAACGCAGACGAAGTGCATCAGTATCAGATGGAACTTCAAAATGAAAATTAAAGTCTCCAATCATAACTAATTCGTGTTTGCTGCTGGATGCATTGTCCACATAATCTTGAAATTCACTGCATAATTCGCTAGCGGTTAGTTTATTGTGTCTGCTTGGAGGTGGCCGGTATACTACAGTCAATGTAACTGAGATGTCACTGATGATGCTAACTTCAACAGCTTCAAAAGAGTTGAAAGGCAAACGTTTGAAAGTGGTGCAGTTTTCTAAGGACTTCCTGACCAGTACTGCTATACCACCCCCTCGTCGCTCAACGCGAGGGAAAGACTTCAGAAAATATCCTGTAGGGGTCAACTCAGCTATGTATGGCTCGTCACCCTCATCATAAGAGAGAGGAATACTGAGAGAATTAAAGCTTCATTAACACAATGACTGAGTTAACCCCCTTAATTATATCTTTTTGAACATCCATATCCATGTCCCCAGCACAGAGTAAATACCATTGGAAGTTACCCCTAAATCGTTATTATTTAAACAGCCACATTTTTATGAAAATCAAAAATAATACTTAAGGGGTTAACTCAGTCATTGTGTTAATAATACTTTAATTCTCTCAGTATTCCTCTCTCTAGTTACAACTAACTTTTAAAAACCTGCAGAGGTAACCTTTAAGTTACTTATCATAAGAACTTATAAGAACTTATCATAAGAACTTATTAATTACTTACTGTAAGTTCTTATAAGTTCTTACAACAACTTGACTTAAGTCACAACTTACTCGGTCAGATTTGTCAAGATACAAGGACAATAAAAAAACTTTCTTTTCTCAGTAGTACTCTGGGGGTGGTGCAGATGGGGCTAAATAATCAGGCACAAGTGGTGTAAGTGGCATGGCATTTTTCTGTGAAGTGTATTACATTAATAAACGATTACCAAATCTGATTTTTATTTGTTTAAAAGATTGTGTAGTTTTTCTGTGGTTTCCTGAACACCGATCTTTTTTCCCATCTCTAAAAAACTGGCCTTCAGTTCTTCAACATTCACAGGAGATTGACTACGCATTTTATTTTGTATTTCAGACTTCTGTTTTTTTGTAATTATTTAAATCATCTTGGACGCGCTTAAATTCTTCATCATCAATACAATTATCATTTAATGCCTTACTGATAATAAGTTTCATACTGCTCAGCTTTGCACAGCCAGCGTACTCAATGCTTCATGTTTCTGTAATTTTGTGTGAAACCTCTTGTTTAGGGCTTCCAAACCAAAGCATGCTAGGCATGTAGCAACGCTAACACCCTCAACTGCTATTCCAGCCAAACTTCCAATTCCCGTGGCAAACAGAACAATACCCCCCACAAAACATGAAGCTGAAACTGCACCAATAGCCATAGAAGTGTTTTGAACAGAAATAAATACTGACTTATACCTCCTTTTGCACCGTGAGTACTTAGCCTCTTCACTTTCCAAATATTTCAAAGCTTCTGTAATATTATTTAATCTGAATGCATCTGCCTGTAATGTTTTATCTGAAGCAATTGGCACAGCTGTCACCTGTGGATCAGGCGCAAGCGTTGTTTTAGTCATCACATTTGTTTCAGTCGGCTCAAGCGTCGGTAGTTGCGGATAGAAGTTTACCATTTTTTTTTATTGACAAATATTTTTTATTTAATCAGCAATTACATTTTGCAACTCTTCAAAAGTATACAATTTGCTAGCATAATAAAATGAAACAAGATCAATGTGTTCAAGGTTTATGTAAGTTAGACGAACAAATGTTGTTTTGTCAACCACCAACTTGACAGCGGGAATACTGCTTGAAACATTAATAACATCATTATTTTTTGTAATGGCAATAAAAACCTTTGATGATTCTGTTACTGTTTCATTCCATGTAAGTTTAATTCCTTGTGCAATTTGAGCCTCTTTAGCAGTAGTTACTGATCTCATGATAATTTCAAATACTATTGTCGCTTCTCTTGCGATGGGAAAGTTTATTGGTGCAAACACGACCTTCGCATCAGACCTACCCTTCCTATGTGTAAGAAGATATCTCCGTCTCTCATAATTTTCAACTTTCAGTTTTTCTCTGCTATTGTCGTCTGGGGCAAAGCTTGGAACAAGACTTACAATAAGCAGCCCCGAGTTAACAACCTTCCTAAAAACTAAGGCGCCTTCATCATCAGTGTATACATAAGGACTAATAAATTCAATCTTTATGTCCCAGTCAATTGTTGGAGGTGGTGCAGGCACAGGTGAAACAACCCACTTACTACCTACATGTATTAAGTTGTAGGGCACATTATTTACAGGTGGAGTAGGTACAGTAACATCACGTAGCTGACCAAGTTTAGGAATCTGTTTTTCACCGTCTTTCATGTCAACAATTACTTTCCTCTTGTACATGCCATTTAAATCAAGTTCAAAACCATATATTTCTCCAACATCCCCTTCCTTCTCAAAATCCTGGACGTCTGCCAAATCTTTCAACTCTGTAACCGGACACGCAACTGGTATGATTGTTCACTTTGGACCAAGACCACTCATTTTTATAAACAAAAATAAAATTATTTAACTTCTAACACTACACTAAAATCATGCATAACAACTGGTTTGTCATCCTGATTAGTTACAGATATACTCAGTGACTCAAAGAAACTAGAACCTACTTTCTTAAACTGCAAATTAGGAAATCTAACAACTACACTTTCACAATAGGGTGCAGTTCCAGTTGGTAAGCATCTCAGCAAAGTTGAAGGCTTTCCATTGTGAACATTCTCAGTTGTGTTTAGTTCTTTTAAATAAACATTAAATACTGTGTGTACTGACAAATTGACAGGGCGTTTCCCAGTTATTTTAAGTTTTTTGGTCTTCATTGTTATAATACCGGTCATAGCTTCACCTAAATCATCTGAACTCCACCAATCTTCATCAATATAAAATCCAAGTAAATATGCAAATCTATCTGAGATCTTTAACCAATTTTGTGTCGGAAATTCTAATGTAACAAGTAGGTTAGCTGGAGTTAAAGTTGCTTTAATTTTAAAATTACTTTGAAACCATTCAGCTATAGTACAAAAGTCATAATACCCGGGTGGTAAAGCTTCAGTCTTACCATCTAAATTTACTTTATTATATATATCATCTTCTACATTAAACCATTTTACTGTGTAGAACATTTCATGGATAGCTACAGCCTTGCTACCATCACGATTATCAATCCCATTAGTTAACCACACTGGTTTGCTTGTGTCAAGATTTGTTAAGGTAATAAACATTTTTATTATCTCATATAAAAAAGGATGGAATTTAAATCACCAACCATTACCACAACGAACGCATTTCAATTTAATGTGAATGCCAAATATAATGTTGCACCAACTTATGAACAGAAAATAATTCAATTAAATCAGCTTGATATTGCTGTATCAGAACAAGATCTATTCCAAGTCAAAGTACCAAATCCGTTTGACCATTACCTAAACCCTCCAATAACAGATGACTCAACTGCAAGAAAGTGGTCTTCAAGTCCACTACAGATGTTTCAAAACCAACTCAACTTTGCAATACTATGCTCAACTACAGGCTGTGGTGTTTCATTTACAGACCACTTGAATCACTCAAACAAACTGATTAGGTCTGTCTATCGTTTTCATGTTTATTACCAGCTTAGACGTATACTGTCAGAACTGCATACACCATTACCCACTGAATCCAGTTTCAACAGGTATAACAACCCCATGGATATGAAAGCGTTTGAACGCATTTGTAATGAATTTAACATAAGCCCCCGGTATGACTTTACACAAAAACTTGATGATCACAATGGTATGGGCACATTGTATTATGCTATGAGTCACAGACAATACCCTCAAGATTACTACCCTGGGTACACTTCATTCTCATCTAAATCTGAAGTCTGGTTAGGATCAATAGAGCAGAAACAGTCTAACGCCTGGACCACATTTATTTTAGACAAAAGTGACGGGTTTACTCAAGCAGGAGTCGAGCGCGTCAATGAGTCTATCAGAACATATGTCTGGTGTATATTAGGAGCACAATCACTAACAAAATCAAACATTTTGAATGGAAGTGGTAAATTTGAAGCACAAAAACAGTTTCTTGCAAATCTTGAAGATTCAATCAACTCAACAGTTGATCTCCCATCTAGCATACAACGCTACCAAGACGTACTCAGATATGCCAGATCAAAAGTTGACTTTGTAGTTGGCATCGGGTTATACATGTTACCATCTGATCTTCAACTCCAAATGGGAACAATAACAAATTATAATAATGAAATAATTGTTGCAGGTCGTGATCAAAAACTAGGTCTCAATCAATCTGTAAACTTAGGGGCCACAACCACACATGTACAGTCAATAAAACCATTACAGACGGTAACACCCCCGACCCCGGCCCTGGTCCCAACACCGGCACTCATACAAGCGGTAACCCTACACCAACCCCTGACACTCATGAGTCAGAGAGAACTGCATTGGTAATAGGCCTCACTGGATTAGGAGTATTACTTCTTTATCTGTTTCATTAAATAACCCACCATCAACCCTCCTACTGTCACCAAAAATACCCACACATGTTCTGCCATAAACCCTACTGCCTTCGCTGCAGTACTAATCAACCAACTGACAACAGAGCCTATAATGCCAGGCAAAGCGTCCATTGCTTTTACAGCCATTTTTTTAATCAAGTCTGATATGTGAGACAACTGTTTCTTTACCCATGACTGTAAATCTTTTGGGTCTGTGGGGGCTGGTGGAGGTGCCGGGGCTGGCGGTGTTGGACTACCACCAGGTCCACCAGCACCGGAGACAGCTAACACAACAGTACTGATAATAAATCCCAGAGCTGTAATTAAACTAGCAATTGCTCTCTGAAAAGTGTTTTTAGTCTCTCAGCCAGAGTAGTGTCTTCGTGAAGTATTTTCTGAATAGTTTCTCTAATTCTGTTGACCTGTGATTTTAGTTTTTGTCTTCCAATACTAATTGTTTCTAACCTTCCTGATTTTTCTATCTGCAAATCATTTAATCTGTGTTGGATTCTTTCTTTCGTTTCTGTGTCTGCTGTAGCCAGTTTCTCTTTTTCACGTTCTATGTGTTTATCAAGCTCACTTAGTTTGGCAACATTATTAACCATCTCACCTCTTATTGTCTGCAGTGATTTATCCAACCCTATAATCTCCCTCATTGACAAAGGTGGATCATTTATTGTTTTCAAAGCGTCATTTATTTGCCCTTCAGTAAATGAGGTTTCTTGTATCACTGTGTTTGCTATTTCTGGTAGGCTTGTTACTGGTGCCATTTCAATTTGTTGCCCTGTTGGTAACTTTGTTTGCGTGTCGTGAAGAACACTAGCCAGTCTTGGCGTGACAGGAGACCCACCAATTCCAAGTTGACGCAAGGCACCAATACCACCTTCATTTTTTATCGTATTTAAAGCCCTAAACCTACTAGGGTCTTTTTTGTTAGTCAATAGTACTTTTCCTTTGTCAACAGTATTTAAATATAAATGACCCTTGCCATCAAGTTCAAACTGATTAGGATTTACGTTGTCTGGGCGGCCACCAACATGATCATAAAATGAGTTCACTTTGGTTTCTAAAAGTTCATGACGTAAACTGTAAATATTTCTTGTACCAGTCATATCTATCATTCATTCAGTCCTCTCTGCGCCGTCTGGTGCTTGAGGCGACCATATCTATCATATCTGTTGTATTACCAAAATCATGCATGCTATCCATTTCAAAATCTTCATGATTAAATCCTCCCGCTGCCATTGTTTTATTAATTTATTATTTTTTATTGTGCATAATAAAAATGACACAGTCTTACGGATCAAAGTTAGACCCATACAGAAAACTACGTGAGCCTCTGGGTGTTAAGGGCATTAGACAATCCATAGTCATCACGAACAATCCAAGTACCATAGACCAGAACCAAACTCTTACAGTCAAGTTTCCAAACCTAGGTCCCAGTGACGTTATCGTTCCTGGCACTGCACGCCTTGCATTTAATATTGAACTATCATCAGACGCAGACGTAAACAGAACACTGGTTAACAATCTTGGCAGAGCAATTGTTAGAACTATTAAAGTAAAACTTGAAGGACAGGAAGTGTTTAGTCTTGACCACTCAGATGTATTCTACTGTTACAAAGACCTTTGGCTCACAAGAGAAGAATGAAAATACTGTATTTATCAAGGCATACAGTCAGATAATGTTGGTAAACTTCGAATCAATGCTGGAGACAAAACAACTACTGGGGTACCAAAGGAAGTTATTATAGCTGAAACATATGGAACCAGATTTTACATTCCACTTGAGTTTGAAATCCTAACAGCTCATTTGCCTTATTATCAAGGGGAACTGAATGACCATCTGAGTTTTGAACTAACCTTCAATGACTACTCCAAAGTTATTAAATCATCTGCCACAGCTGCAACATACAAGATCTCTAAAATTTCCTTGGAATATGAAATTGTCACACACACTGATCTAGCCAGACTCATTCAAAATCAGTATCAGTCAAGACTGCCAATTTATTATGACAGGGTGATTAGACATAGTTTAATACCCAAAGACAAGAGTGACCCAATGTGGAACATAAACTTGAACACACCAGCTAGGTCACTGAAAGGTATTCTTATGTTGTTTGTTGAACCAGCAGATCCATATAAACGGGATTCAGAAAAATTCTACAATCCTAAGATTACACATTTGTCCTGCACAATTGAAGGCCGCCCTAATCAAGTGTACGCGTCTGGAATGTTACCTTATCAACACTACGATGAGATCACAAAGTATTTTGCGGGTGGAAGGATTAGAGATAAACCTGCAAACATTGCGTGCAAAGATCTACATCTGTATGATGTTAGGATCGGACAATACCTTACAAACAAGTATGCACTGTGGCTAGACCTTCGTAGTACAGATGATGACTACCTTCATGGGTCAGGTCGAACTGTTGAGAACGGCAGTGATGGAATTACAATTCAGATACAAAAGAAGGTTGAAACTGCTGCAGCCATAAACATATATTTGTACCTGATATATGATGCACAACTCAATATTGCAGAAAGCAGACTGAGTGGACACATATATTAAAATTATATTGTGTATTAAAATGAACTTGTTGACCCTCGACCCACACTGTGGATTGTTTTGTGGTGCCACAGGGTGTGGTAAAACTGAATTTGTACTTAATCTTTTACAAACAAGATACATCCACCATTTTGAAAACATTGTAATATTTTGTCCTACAATCAAACACAACAAAGCTTATCACAACCGTTTATTCATTTGGACTGACAGCAACATATACTTAGTCGACCCTGAGAAAAAAACTGAATGACTACCTACAATATTTTTACAAGCAATTTGAAGGACAGCCAACGTTGTTTATTGTTGATGACTGTTCTGCAGAGAAAGACATTGTCAAAAAGAGAAACACTCTATCAGAACTTGCCTTCAGTGGCAGACATGCAAACATCAGTGTATGGATTCTCACTCAGAAATATAATGCTGTACTGAAAGATTTTCGTGAACAGTTAAAGTTTATCTGTTTGTTTTACTGTAAGGATCGTGACAGCTTTGAAGACTGTCTCAAAGAAAAAGATGTCATCCCAAATAAGCATGAACGTGATGATGTGAAAAATAAACTGAAATCAACTAAACATCTAAAGCTTATTTTAAAGACAGATCAGCCCACAGGGTATGGGCTAGTAAATTGATGTAAATTAATTTATACATTTGTTTGTCCAATAAAAATGACAGACGGACAAATCATACAGGTGATTGATCTCACACACCTTTTCAAAGATGATATGTACTTTACTGACTTAATATCACCCAAACAGACTAACATAAGTCTTTCAGCACCATCAGAAATATATGCTACATATAGTGTGACTTTGGATTATGTCGATGAGCATCCAGATGTGGAGCACATGACAGTTGATTTAAAGACTCCTACTTTTAAAGTTAATGATACCAACTATGGTTGGATGGGGGAAATTTGTTATAGCATATTTAAGCAACTATGCAAACTAAATGTTTATATTGACAATGTTACATTTAATAAAGTGGTATTACTCAAGGTGAGCAAGCAGAGTTAACATTATTATTTTTTAATTTCATGATAAAATGAACCAAGACGAATTACTTCTATTGAATGATATCAATGCGGTAGAGAACAAAGACTTAGACTCCAAAAAACAGCGTATTTTGTCTGTGATTGTCTCAGGCAAGTCAAAGACTTATCCCGGGAAACAATACATGACAGAGGATATTGAATCTTTAACCTCTGACGAACTAATCAAGCTTCATTTAAAATATGAAAACCACATTGCCTCACTAATGACTCATGATTTAAGTCGATCTCTTGTATGCCTATACACAAAAGCAGTGAGTTACTTTCTACCTGTGGATAGTGACAGCCTATCACACGACCTTGAAAGCAATCCTATTGTTTCAAGTACAATTGGCAAATTAGCATGTGTCATGTTTTACAAGTTTGGAAATTACCTTGCACCTGTGGTAACTTTACTTGTTACTGGGAGCCATATTGATTTCTCGAAAATAAATTTTACTGCAGAAGAAAATGGATGAAACCCAGACGACTCCACAACCGAACCCCAGTCCAGTTTTGACACAGGTTCAAACTGCGACTAAGGCTAAAAGTCCAGGCAGGGTTGAGGCTGGTAAAAGATTAGCTGAATATAACAGACAAAAAAAAATTACAGCTTCAAGCGCAAACAGAAAAGGCTCATGTGACTGACCAGGCGTCAGGACCGTCAGAGCCTGTGTCAATACTGTCAGGGCCGTCACTCCCTCATCAAAGTGAGAGACAAACAACTAAGTCTGACCCTGAAACAACAAAATATATAGTTGCCGGATTTGTTGTCGGATTTGGTTACGTAGGTTATCAATTATACAAAAAATACAAACCACAGACTCGTACAGTGACCAAAAAATCAGACACTCCAAAAACAAAACCAGAAGTCGCCACATTACCAGTAACACCCAAAGCCGTTGACCCATTTTATATGCAGTAAATAAAAATATTATTTTAATTTTTATTGCCTTAGAAAATGAGCAACACAAAGAACATGATGAACCTTGTCTATCACTCTGCCGTAATCAGTGGATTAGCAGTAGCTTATTCTATGCTGGGAAAAAGTCTACTCAAAATGAAATCAGCAGACTTGAGTAGATTAGATTTCGAAGACAGCGCTAAGCTAATTGTAGTTGTTACAGCGTCAATTGCTACGAAAGACTTTCTTGTTAAGCAGGGAATTATTCCTGAAAATGTTTCTATGTAAATAAAAATATGGCGACGATAGCTATTATGATTGGTGTGGCAGTTGTTAATGCTCTGGCATTCAGTGGCTCAAACTACCTCTTTTCAAAAATGGGTAGAGAAGAATCAGCAGAAGAAATGAAATGTCACAATGAGGCAACAGAGAAACTCGCTCAAGCTCAACAAGAATATGAAAAGAATAGAATTGAAAAACTTGATTTCATCAATGAAAAACTCAGGCTTGAAGGTCACGCACAGCATACGTTTTCAAATACAGACGAAGCAATCAGGGAATATTTTCTTGTCATGGGTGAAGACATGTCTATCCCAAAACCAAAACTAAGTGACTACTATCAACCAAGCCCAGAACAAGGAAACGGGGAGATAATCTTTGTTCTAGTGGGAATGATATTTGTTTATTTTCCTGGAGTTTTCATTGCTAGAAAAAAATGGCAGCCGAAAATAAACTATCTAAAATATATTACTCACCATCAGGGTATTGGAAAGGGCAAACAGCTATTGAAAAATTACATGCCGCTGTGGGCGGAGATGTATCACTCAATCAAGTCAATCAATGGTTACAGAGACAGGCTATTTGGCAGATATACCTCCCTGCTCCAAGTAAAATATCTAGACCCCATTTTGAAAACACTACCCCAAATGACACACATCAAATGTACCTCCTGTTCCTACCGCATGACACAATAAAAAAGAAACGATACAAATATGCATTAACTGTCGTTGACATAGCTTCAAGGTACAAAGACGCTAAACCCATATCTGACAAAACAGCCAGTACAGTTGCGACTGCATTAACAAAAATATATGGTCGAGGCCCCTTAAGATACCCCAGACTTGTACAAGTTGATGACGGATCAGAATTTAAGGGTGCAGTTAATCAGTTATTTGCGAAGCATGGCGTACTGGTCAGACGAGGTGTTCCAGGCGTACACAGATCACAGGCAATAGTAGAGAACTTTAACAAACAGTTATCAGAGAGACTTTTCAGTTACCAGTATTCTAAGGAACTCATGCATGACACCCGTAACACTGAATGGGTTAAGAGATTACCACATGTGATAAAAGCAATGAACAATGAAGGTCACCCAAAACCTGCTGATGCTATTAAATTGAAAACAATTACAGAGCCAAAAACAACCCCAACCCCACCTCCAGACACAAGTTTATTTACTAAACAGGTGAGATATTTATATCAACCAGGTGAAGCTGAGAACGACGTAAAGCGCAGGGCGACAGACCCCATCTGGTCCACATCCGTTCATAATATAAAAAAAAATAATTCCCGGTCCTGACACAACAATATATTACCTGTATGACCCTGCACCACAGAGGCCATTTGTCAGAGAAGAATTACAGATTATTCCCCCAGACACCGTTACTCATGTCAGTAACTAAGTCGTCAATTAATTCATCAACCAGTTCATCAGCTATTTCTTCAGATAACCTGAGCCTGTAATGACCAGGTGCATAAGCTTTTTCCTTACTGTGAAACACTCGTTTCGTGTCTCCAACTGCAAGTGACTTCTTATGTGTTTGAATTATTTCAAGATTATGTTTGTTTGATCTTAGTGACTTGTTTGGATAATCAGGCATTAATGCACCATCTAACACTTGCTTGTAATGTTCATGACGTATGTCTTTATTTTTTATTGCTGGTTTTTTAATTCCTTTGGCTTTTGACTGACTTCCCTTCTGGTGCAGTATAGAATACATTTTTGATCTCAGTCCAACGTACTCAACTATTGGCACACCATTTAGTTCATCCTTAAACTTACCAGGCACTTTTTTTGTTTTGTGTGCTGAACAGTGGGTGATCCTTAGGGTAGTCAGACGTGTCATACATGTGTAGTTCTGTTTTCATGTCTTCATAAAAGTCTTCAGTACACACGTCAATGATCATAGAGTCAGTGTCAGTGTATAACAGACGACAGTCAGGATACTTTAATTTGAAGTAATCATAATAAAATTCAAGCATCACCAGTTTTGACAACTCCAGAATTGCCATACCAATGAATACTGGTTTGTCCAGTTTAACAATGTTTTTTTTTGAGTGACACAGCATACAATGATGAATGAAATTTTTTATACCCTGTGTACTGAGGCTTGCCTGTAAGTTTAATTGCGCCCAATTCAGTTGTGACCAGTCTCACATCTTTTCTGTGATGAGGATTTTCCATTGTCTTGCCAAAACAGGCATTGTTCATAAGCTTAAAGAAGTCTTTGTCAAATGCAGTGTTGCTGTCTCTGGCACGAAGGGTTGTGTTCTTCATTATGTAATCTTTCATGAAAGCACTCTGATCAAATTGAATTCCTCTGTGAACTTTCTTTAGTACTAACCCATGTCTGATGTAAAACTGCAACAAGCGGTAGTGACAAACGTAATTAAATTTGTCATTTAAATTTGGCACAAGTTTGGTGTCTTCTTTTTTCCCCGTCATACTCATTTTCTCAACAGCCAACGGATAATCATTGTGATAATCATGTAGGTGGTGTGGGTACTCTAGGTCGACTTCAAAGATCCAACCCTTCGCGTCGTTTCGGTCAAGATTCATAATATTGTTTGTTAACCCTGTTATGTCATACTGTGACAAATCATAGAGACAAAAGTTTTTCAAGGGCAATAACTCACACATTGCGAACCCATACAAATTGTTCGAGTCAAGGTACGTAATGAATGACCTTGACCTTGAGGGGTCAAAGTCAAGGTCATCAAGATATTTATTGTTGGCTTTGGCATAGTTGTTCGCTGCAATACTAATACCACCTCTCAATCCACGTTCCACCATTTCACCCATCGTACGATCAGACAACAGGTCTATAGATATCTTACTGGATTTCAAAAATGCATCCCATGTCATGCCAGGACTAGTTATGTAACAGGCTGGGTCAAGTCTGTAGTGCAACAAACCCTTTTCACGGTAACTTTCAAATACGTCTGCTAGCAAACAAACGTCAGCTTTCAAGTACTGGTCATGGTAGTCACCAATCGTCTGACACCCTAACTTCCCCCACGCATCAAGTGCATGCTGTTATTCAGAGTCAGAAATACCTTTGCCAGTTAGTGTAGAATAAAATTTATCTTTTGGTGGCAGTCTTGTTTCTTCAAACACAACCCAGTGATCAATGTACTCATATGGATAGACACCTTTCTTAACCAAGTCTGGCTCAAAATATTTACTCGTTATTGGATACTCAGTCAGTCCTTCTGCCAGACTAGCAAGACCTAAAGACAAATGTTGCATAGAGTCATAAAATGCTAATTTGTCTAACCTAAAAGTCAAGTACTTCTCAGTTGTCTGCGCAATACAACTTATGTTTTTGTACGACTCATCTACAGCCTTCATGATGATGTGTGAATCATATCCCTTCAGATTGTGAAAAAAGATTGGTAACTTGTATGTCTTAGGATCTATTTTTAATAATAAGTTACAATTGTTATGTGCAGCTCCTCTATAACGCCCAGTTATGTGATCGCGGTCATGAACTTTATCACCACCTAAAGGTTGTTCACAAATCCAACACGTCACAGCTGTATCAAATTTTAGTTTGTCTTCTTCTGTCATCACCAAAGGCATCTGACATGTTGTGAGATATTGTACTACCTGACTATACAGATGTCTCATTTCTGTTAAAAACAAGCATGCTGCATTTTCACCCCTGTAGATAACAGGTTCTGAATGAAGACCGTCTGACCTAACAATAATGTATCCAAAAGAACACACCACTTGGTCACTTAGTTTTATAGTCTTTGGTAATGACTCTGGAACAGGACCCTCATATGGTATTACTAATGATTCAAAATCAGCGTATACTATAAATGGCAGCTTTTGCTGATTCCCATAGTTCTTAAAATACACTTGACTACCAGGACCTGGATACTTAAGTACTGTTTGTATGTCATCAGCTGACATGCAGTGTAGAATGTGATTATGTGCTATTTTAATAGAAGAGAATCTCTGTAAACATCTCTTGCACACTTCCTGTTTCCCATTGTGTTTCGTTGTATGTGCATGAATTAGATGTGACATATTCCTGATAATTGTGTAGTGAAAGTTATTGTCATCTCCGATTAGCAACATGTCAACATGTTTATCTTCTGACTGACCGTAGGTTGGAGCAATTGGGGACACTCTAATTGGTTGTAACTTATTCTCAGATTCATTATCCCACACAAACACATTCACAGATATACCAGGATTTAATTTTTCAAACAAGTCTATGTCCTCTATTTTAACAGGGAACTCAATGCCACTAAAGTTGAGTTCATTTACAAATTTGATGTAGTTAGATACGCGATCAGGTCTTGACCTCATAAAGTGTAGTTTAGCAAGCACACACCACATGAAACAGAAATTGTCTTTGTTCTGAATATTAACAACAGCTTTTTTGTTTGCAACCTCAGTTGGCAGTGGTATCCATGCTTTACCTAATATAGGATAATACCTAGACTGCTTTAGTTGCAGTTCATGTACATGTCCTTCGTGCCAACCAGACCCCTTCATTTTTGCACTGTCAATTGCCTGTAGGAAGTCTGGTAATAGTCTGTCTCTAAACACGTTCTCCAATTCTCTTCTTGTGTTAACAGTGTGTTGTCTTGTTGATATATACGATACAATTAATTCACCGTCCATTCTAGTGAATTCGATTTTCGCAACAATCTGAATCTTAACACTGCCTGTGATAAGATTTTGTTGTATGACAGAAAAAGAGTTTTCTATTGATTCATAAACATTGTTAGTATTGGTTATAGGCAAGTTTGTTGTGTGAAACACGTTTCTTAAACTAGATGAGCCAGGGTTTGATGGGCCAGGGCTTTGTGAATTGTCCGTCATTTTTATTTGTCCGTCAAAATAATAAATGAAAAAATATTACTGCTAGCACAGTAAACATATTTCCTATTTTCTGCACATGGGACATAATCACTTTAAAAAGTCATCCAGTCAACCACTAAACAGGAAGTTGTCTCCCATAGACTTATATGCTCACCCACAGATTTTAAGAATCATTTTTACCCTCTGACTGGTGTGTGTGTGGTTGTAATAATAAATCCAAAGAAAAATTAAACAAAAAATAAATAAATAAATAAAAAATATATCTTTCTTTTTCTAAAAATAAATCTATGAGAAAAAAAATATTTTTTTTTTAATTTTTAATAAAAGGGCTGCTTTGGTGACCTTCCACCTGCTTTCACAGGAATCGATGTAACCCGGGTTAGCTGCGCTTTTACCCCCTATGGAGGGGGTTAACCCGGTGGGTAGCGCATTCACCTTTTCCTGTGAAAGCCCTGTAGTGTTGAGAATGTCAACTGGACGCAATCGGGAAACGATCCCCACCACAGTGGGGCTAGTTTGATCAAGACTAGCCCCACTAAACCAGAAGTATCCTCACGGCCACAAGCAGTCCCAAAGAAAACTTTGGCTGTTTATGTTTATGTATTTATGTTTGTCTGTTGACTGAAATCCTGAAAAAGCAGTGCTCATGAGAATCTAACCAAGATAAAATATCGAGAAATTAAACCTACAAAGAAAGAGACTCATGAGAATCTAAGTCTTTTGTAAAAATAATCTCTGGTTTTTACCTCCTCAAATGGAGGAAGTCAGATGTGTCAGAGTCATGTGATTCTTGTACAGTAACGGCGCAGAGATGGCTGAATGAATGAACAGTACACTTCGCTAACAAGCCCCAACAGGGTCAGACGTAAAACCAGGAAGTAAAATCTTACAATAATATTGCACTGAGTGGTGAGTGGTGTGTTTTGAGTCGGGTGTATGTTTGGTGTTTTGTGTGTGTGCATGCGTGTGCGTGTGTGCGTGCGTGTGTTTGTCTGTGTGTCAGTGCGTGTGTGTGTGTGTGTGTTACCTACCTACCTCTAACAAAACCTGTTTGGCTTAAATAGCATGTTTTCAAAGTTACAGTTGACACACACTGGAATTGAAACGGTTGGCTAGTGTCAATATACCTGGCTGGGAGCTGAGAGCAAATAACACTCTAAGCCGGTAAACAAAACCTGTTCGCCCAGACAGGGGTTGGGGGAGGGGGTAATGGGTAGTGTGTACAAAACTTGCCTGTGTAAGCGACACACAACTCCGTCAGTGTTTCATGTATTGTGTGTGTGTGTGTGTGTGTGTGAGAGAGAGAGAGAGAGAGAGTTTGTGTGTGTGTGTGTGTGTGTGTGTGTGTGTGTGTGTGTGTGTGTGTGTGTGTGTGTGCACAGTGAATAAGAATGGAATGTGTCCCCTGCTATTGAAAAAGCGAACGCGAAAGATAATACGAAAAGCAAACAAACACTGACACTACCCGGCAGCAGATCATGCTCGGCTTATGATAAAATTGTACTGACATGAGTATCTGTAAGTGCGTGTGTGTGTGTGTGTGTGTGTGTGTGTGTGTGTGTGTGTGTGTGTGTGTGTGTGTGTGTTTGTTTGTTTGTTTGTTTGTTTGTTTGTTTGTGTGTGTGTGTGTGTACATATGTTTGTTTGTTTGTTTGTTTGTTTGTTTGTGTGTGTGTGTGCATATGTTTGTTTCTTATCCAACTGTTTATAGTGAAGAGTATGAACACCGTTTTGATTTTCGGGTACCAGTCATGTAGCTTTCAAAAGCCGGCTTATTCATAAACTGAAGTGACACCTCTTACAGTTGAATAGCGACGCGTGGTAAAAGCAAACACAGGTGGCTTGCAAAGGACATGTGAATAACTTACTCGCTGAGATCCCCCTTCATGAATACCGAGATAGGGTTAGTGTATATTGAAAAACTATTAGATAGGTGTTGTGAATACACACTTAAGCATGGCGCATAACGATCTAGCAGCTATGAATAACGATATAGGGTTGGTGCATATCCATCTATTTATGAATACATTGTTGGCTTGGCTTGACTTCGCGAACGAAGATTTTATAGGAGTTGCCCACGACGTCTGCAGGCTTGTTCTTGGCTGCGGAGGCCAATCCGAGACAGGCAGGTTCGACCGCAGTGGCTGCAGGGGAAGGTATGGCCAGGGTTCTGAGCTGCGGCATCTCTGTTTTTTCTCCTGAGCCGCTTGTCCTTAAGGCTAGCTCTGTGAGAGTCCTCAAAGGAGACAGCTGCCTTGTAAATGGTGGAGCGCCAGGTGTCACGGTCCGCCGCAATCCTGGAGACATGCCCCGCCCAGCGGAGCTGTGTCCGCAGCAGCAAAGCCTCGATGCTCACAGTTTCAGCCTGTTCAAGGACCTCGACGTTGGTGACATAGTCACTCCAGTGAATGCCCAGGATGGTACGCAGGCAGCGCTGGTGGAAGCGTTCGAGGAGTCGTAGTTGGCTTCGGTAGACGGCCCAGGACTCGGAACCATACAGCAGGGTGGTGAGGACCACAGCTCTATACACGCTGATCTTGGTGCCTGTTTTCAGCTGTTCATTGTGCCACACCCGCTTGAAAAGTCGCCCGAAAGCGCTGTTCGCTTTTGCCAGCCTGCTGTCAAGCTCCTTGTCCAGCTTGGCGTCCGACGTGATAACGCAGCCAAGGTAAGTAAACTGGTGCACTGACATTGTAAGTGCTATGAATATTTTATTCTGGTCTAGACTGCTGGCGACGGGCTGTGTTTACGTACATAGTAACATTGCGACATAGGTCATATGAGCTAATTAAGAGAGAGAGAGGAATACTGAGAGAATTAAAGTATTATTAACACAATGGCTGAGTTAACCCCTTAAGTATTATTTTTGATTTTCATAAAAATGTGGCTGTTTAAATAATAATGATTTAGGGGTAACTTCCAATGGTATTTACTCTGTGCTGGGGACATGGATATGGATGGTCAAAAAGATATAATTAAGGGGGTTAACTCAGTCATTGTGTTAATGAAGCTTTAATTCTCTCAGTATTCCTCTCTCTTCATGGATGTAGTGAGGTCCATTTAAAGAGACTCAATTCCCTACACAGACGAGCGGCCAAAATAATCTACCCTGATCCACACCTAAGCAATGAAGAATAGCTCTCAAAAGCAGGTCTCCTGCCTCTTCAAGGTAATTTTAAATATAACAAAACAATCTTTATGTTCAAACTGTGGAAACGCAAAACACCTGAGTACATCTCCACTCTGTTCCGTAAGTCTGAGTCCAAGCTTGGAAACATCAGAAAGCTTTTCATAGTCCCAAAACCATGGATCGATCTAATATAAAACTAGCTTATCCTTCTCAGGGGCAATTATCTGGAAAGCGTTTCACGACCATGTAAAATCCACCTCCTCGCTAGCCTGTTTTAAAAAGGGTCTCTGCAAATATTTTGTGGATCACTCGTACGGATGCCTTAACCACTTGCATTATATGTCTATTTTTATGCTGGGTCCAATTTATTCCCAATTAAGTCTGTTATCTTTTTCATTTATCAGTTGGACTACTTAGCTCTGTGTATATATGAAGGGGGGCGGGTTGGGTGGGGGGTTTCTGTGAGTCTATGAGTATGTCTGTCTATATAAACAGTGTTGTCATCTGTTTGTAAGTATTATGTTTATTTATATTATGTATATTTGTAATTAGTCTTGTAGTTGTTAGCAACGGCAGGTCTGTAAAATGGCTGTGTACATGACGATGTCAATGCCTAAACCGTTGTAAACTAAAGTTTCATTGATTCATTCATTGATTCATATTGAAACCAGGTTTTAGCCAGCAAAAGAAGTCTAGCTGATGATCGGTGATGTAATCACTTATCTCAAATAGTTTAGTTCCTGCAAGACTGAGTGTTCAAGAAGGCTAATGACAGCCTGTTCTGGTCCGATTTCTGCACAGGTGAAGAACAGTCGCAGACATCTGTACTGATAGGGACATAAATCAGGTTACCTGAGTCTCTTGATTATCCACAATGCGTGCGTGCCTTACGTGAAGATGCGCAGGTTTGCGATGATGTTCGAGTCCCTGGGAACTGGCTGACATGGGTAGTCCCGGGGGGTGGGGCAGGGTGCACATCCCGAGGGGTGATGATAACTGGTATAGGGCGTCCTTGCTTGCGCCGTCCTCCTCGGTAAGGCCGCTTCCTCCTGGGTCTGTTGATGCATGGCTGAAGCGATGGGGGGGGGGGGGGGGGGGGCTGTGTAATCCAAGGGACCTCAGGTGTAAACACACATCAGGAGCAGGGGCACTGGTAAAGGTACTCCGCCATAGTAGCAGTTGCTGTCTGTCATAACACAGTAGGCCACGGAACACAGTGCCGTTTCCACACTGTCCAGTCTCTTAGCCATAGTCAGTGCCAGGCATCCCCTAATATTTCAATCCCCTAAAAAACACTACCGCCCACCCGCTGCACATTTGCCATGCACAAAATAACAATAAAAACAACACATTGGCAGTCTCATTTCTTGGCTATGAACCTGATTCCTTACCAACCCCACACCCAAGCACAGCTTAAATCAGCGTGCCCCTCAAATCACTACGTCAACGGCAACTCAACATAGGCCCACAATTGTCCACTGTATAAGCTCAGGATGGTATGAATCAAAGCACCAAACATGTCTCCTCCCCTCTAACCAACCCAAAATTTCCAGCAAATTCCAACATTCAGCCCTACTACAAATTTTTAAACAAGTCAAAAATTATTTTTAAAAACACCGGTCCTCTTACTGCCTGAACTGGCCAAATTTGATTATGTAATATGACCAGTACACGTGTACTGGTCGGCCTATGCACAGTCGCTGAGGGAAGGCTACCAAGCAGAGTCGGGCTGAGCGAGAACTCAGCTGTCAAGCATGGCTGTACTGTAGAGTACAGTATAGACAGTATCCACAAGGCCTTCACAAAAATGACAAGTCCAACTTCTCTCACTTCCAATGGCAAATGTCCATAAAACTTACACCAAAATGACCAGTGATTCATCACGAAGAAGTACGTGATGATCAAAACATCCAAAAGACAATGAAAAACAGATGAAGAACAGAAAATGTCAGAGACTGTTAAACCTGCTAGGCGATTGAACAGTACTCACTATGCATATTAAATATATACGGTAATTCTTTTTTAAATAGTGTTTGAGGATAAATAATTTGTGTCAAGATATGGCTATTTTTGACTCCAGCTCGGCGTTAAACCCAAATAACTAACTAACTGTAAGAAACTGTCCCTGGTTAGTGCTGAGTATGTTGATGTCCTTTTGCCATTTTTTTTTTTTTGTTTGTTTTTTTTTTGTTTCTTTTGGTCATAAGGCTTTCATGTTTCTTGGAATCTTTCTGGAGCTTTATTTTAGCAAGTGAACTCTCTACACTTTTCACCGAAAGTGGGTGGTAGGAATCTGCTACAAAGTCCACTCGTGGTTCCTTTTGAAGCTGTCCAAACAGGCTGTCAGTTTCAGCAAGTTCCTTAAGTGTGCTTGGGAGGGCTACCTGTTCATACAACAAAGCAATGCCACCGATGATGTTGTTTTTGACCGGGTCTAACTGTCGTCTGATGATCTCCTATGGTGTAAAAGCTTGGACACGTCAGACTGCGGGTGCTTCATCTCCCGCAGCGAGTGGCCAGGGTACTGGGCTTAGCTGAAACTGCGTACTCTCTACTGGCTGATGTGATGATTGACTGCAGCAAGTGGCCAGGGTACTGGGCCTAGCTGAAAACTGAGTACTCTCTACTGGCTGATGTGAGGTGTGACCTCAAGAAGAAGAAGCTGACTAAAGACGTTACTCTTCACCGTGACTTTCCTCGATTTCTTTGACCTCCGTGTGACTGTTGCCGTCTTGACAACATTGGAAAATGTCTTGGGGCTCAGTGTCTTGATCGTTGCATTGAAGCTTTTTGTCAGTCAATCGTTCCTGCATGAAGGTGGCCAAAGCTCCCTCCCCAACTCTATGTCCTGTGATGCTGGTACACTTGAGGTCAGGCAGTACAGGAATACTTGTTCGCAACTTTCAATGTGTTAATAAAGTTTCCCATACCCTGGGTGACTTTCTAAGCGTCCTCCTCACTTTGTGCAACCTGTGAAGATCCGAGGTCCTTGTGCACTGCTTTCTTGGCTGTCCATGTCCGTCACTGCTAAGGCCGCCTGGAGATAGCTGTCTCTGGCATGCCTTGTGGCAATGGGCCGCCTGGCGATACCTGTATTTGGCGTGTCCCGTGGTAACAGGCCGCCTGGCGATAGCGGTCTCTGGCATGCCTTGTGGTAACTGGCCGCCTGGCGATAGCTGTCTATGGCACGCCTTGTGGTAACAGGCCGCCTGGTGATAGCTGTCTCTGGCATGCCTTGTGGTAACAGGCCGCCTGGCGATAGCTGTCTCTGGCATGCCTTGTGGTAACAGGCCGCCTGGTGATAGCTGTCTCTGACATGCCTTGTGGTAACTGGCCGCCTGGCGATAGCTGTCTGTGGCATGCCTTGTGGTAACAGGCCGCCTGGCGATAGCTGTCTCTGGCATGCCTTGTGGTAACTGGCCGCCTGGCGATAGCTGTCTCTGGCATGCCTTGTGGTAACAGGCCGCCTGGTGATAGCTGTCTGTGGCATGCCTTGTGGTAACAAGCCGCCTGGCGATAGCTGTCTGTGGCATGCCTTGTGGTAACAAGCCGCCTGGCGATAGCTGTCTGTGGCATGCCTTGTGGTAACAGGCCGCCTGTCGATAGCTGTCTGTGGCATGCCTTGTGGTAACAGGCCGCCTGGCGATAGCTGTCTCCGACATGCCTTGTGGTAACAGGCCGCCTGGCGATAGCTGTCTGTGGCATGCCTTGTGGTAACAGGCCGCCTGGCGATAGCTGTCTCCGACATGCCTTGTGGTAACAGGCCGCCTGGTGATAGCTGTCTCTGGCATGCCTTGTGGTAACAGGCCACCTGGTGATAGTTTCTCTGGCATGCCTTGTGGTGCACGATCTGTGGCAGGCTGCATAATTCTTGATGAATCCAATATGCCACTGTGGGATTTTGCATGGCGGTCTATGGTGATGTCCACTGTTGGATTTTGCATGGCGGTCTATGGTGATGTTCACTGTGGGATTTTGCATGGCGGTCAATGGTGATGTCCACTCTGGGATTTTGAATTGCGGTCTATGGTGATGTCCACTGTGGGATTTTGCATGGCGGTCGATGTTGCATGGCGGTCTATGATGATGTCGACTCTGGGATTTTGCATGGCGGTCTATTGTGATGTCCACTGTGGGATTTTGCATGGCGGTCTATGGTGATGTCCACTGTGGGATTTTGCATGGCGGTCTATGGTGATGTCCACTGTGGGATTTTGCATGGCGGTCACTGAGTCCATTCTGTCACAAAAGTTCTTCCGCACTGGAGTAACTTTTTTCTTCAAAACAGCTGTTGTTTTCGGTGAAAGTATATCTCAATGCGTCTTGGGTTCGGGTGGGGGGGGGGCGGTGGGGGGGGGGCAGGCAGGGGGGGGGGGGAGGGAAGCATGATTAGTGATAGAAGAAGTGATCTGTGATCTCATGTTTTTATGTTGTCGGATCCTCAATCTTTTTCTAAAATCTGTAGCTAATCTTAGCATTGCTCATTGTAACGTACGACATGTCCATTGCTTCTGGAGCCTTGGGGGAGAGGGGGGGGGATTGGGGGGGGGGGGGGCGAGAGATGTGTGCATGTGTGTGTGTGTGTGTGTGTGTGTGTGTGTGTGTGTGTGTGTGTGTGTGTGTGTGTGTAAGTCCGTATCAGTGCCTCTCTGCGTTTGTGTGATACTGGAAGTGTGTGATAGATTTTTCTTGTTTCAAGTCTTTCTTTTACATTTACTATTTAATAACTTTGCCGTAATGGTTGTCATTTTGTGCGTGATGTGTATGCATTGTATTCCGTTTGTATTGTGTACGAGCAGACTTTAAGTTTCCCATCGCGGGACCAAGAAAGTGATCTGTATATTAACGTAACATATCTTGACTTCTAAAGACACTGTGTACGCTCCTAGCAAATGACGTCGTATCAAAAGACGGGCAGGTGTACCTGTAGGCTGCCGCTTCGTACAAATGTCCGAATTAGATATTGTGGACTGGTAAAGTAGGCAATGCTAATTAATCGAGCTTACATATGAACACACTCACTGAATACTAATGCTGATGCTACAAATTTACCAAACCTAATTTTTTTCCAGAAGTAGTTAAAAAAAAACAAAAAAAAACGGGCGTCTTTGGACTCAAACAGTGTATTAAATGCCCGGACAAACATGCGATCGCGATCGTGTGTTTTGTTGTTCGTTTCTCCATCATATCCCATTGCATGTTTGTCCGGGCTTTTAATCCAGAAGCGGAGTGTTTGATCTACGTCCTTGTGCCGGAAATCGTCTGCTGTCTTGCTGATATTTGCGTTGTAAGGAAACAGAAGTCGTAGGCCGCAGAGCAGGGTCTTCCTCAGTATGCGGGGGCATTAGTATAGTACTATTTGTCGCAACACACTTGTTAAACCTGTCTCCATAAACTGGTTATATGCATCCCAAAATCGCGAAGTGAAAATAAATGTGCGATGTTTTAGTTGTGCCTGGCTGTGTGGGTCTGTATAATAAACGGCAGCAGCCACAATGATTCAAGAAGAACAAGTACCAGGCAAGTCAGTGGCGACAAGTATAGGAAACAATAGCCACCGCTTTGTCAACACAAACCAACACGCAGAACATTACCGTTTGTTTACAAACGTCTCATCTGGCGGCTTGTCGTCACAGCAGTGTGACGTAATGTCGTAATCTCTTTACACCCATCTTGGTTATTACGTCATTAATTTATGTTTTTAATCTGTTCAAAACATAGCAGAAGTGAAAGCCGGGGGGGGGGGGGAGGGGGGGGGGGGGCGGGGGGGGGGGGGGGGAGTAAAATGAGGCAAGTGAATGTAAAACAACTCATCGGTGTTGGAATCGCATAAAGTACGGACGAAATCGATAACAAATACGAATTATTGTGAACATATATTGAGGTTCGCTTCTTTGGAGGAATCCAAGAGGTTGTATTCTCACTCGATTCAATCCAAAGTTGATCTTGGGTTAGTGCAATTGTTTGTAAAGCGATCGAAATGAAGTGAAAGCTGACACTTCCTCTTAAACTGGACCAAATTATATGCCGAAGATAATTTGTTATTAGGTGAAAATGTAAACAAAAAGAACCGCTTATGTTACAAGCGTACCCTCGTATTGAAACATTTAGTAAACCTTGTGTGATTAATTGGTTTTTTTTTTAAACATAGCCAATGACCGTCTCGTGTGTGTTTGTGTGTGTGTGTGTGTGTGTGTGTGTGTGTGTGTGTGTGTGTGTGTGTGTGTGTGTGTGTGTGTGTGTGCCCTTAGAAAATGACGTCATACAGAAAAGTGCCCAGATGTGTCTGTAGTGTGACGCTGTTGAACTGGCCGTCAATCGAAGACGGTGAACTTTTGTGATTACAGACTGATACATGCTTGACAAAGAAATAGGCTGATGATACTAAACGTCTACTGCACTGCACTGTTTTGGTGTAAACATACAACAGCCGGTACACAATATCGGTTGCATGTGTCCATAATATGCTGGGCAAAAACTGCTGGGTAACGAAAGGCACACTGTCACAGCCTCCAAGCGAGATGCTTCAGCAGTTGCTTTTGACAGCCTTCCACGTTTCACAAAATAACCAGAACGTTTACAAGGATCATGATCATCTACGTTTGGTTTTCACATTTCATGGCGACTCCTGTCACGGATCACGAACATGCAAAAAGAAAAACTGCAGTCACGAAAACCGAAAAAATAGTCAAGCGCGAGTCATGATTTTAGGCTATACTGCCCCCCCCCTCACCCACCCACTCCTCCACCCCCTTACGCCCTCCCCCCCCCCCCCACCACCACCACCCCATCATTCAGACTCACAAAGCACCCAGGCAGGTGGGACAGGCGGTGTGCAAGGTCAGTATTCTTGCGTGCGTGTGTGTTGACACTTTGGCACGTGCGTTGTTTGTTGTTCTTCATTTCATGATTTCCTTGCTGTTTGCTCGAACTTCACTTATTGTGCCTGCCTTCTCAGGTTCTGTGGCCCGGCAACCACAGTTGAGATACCGACGGTGACCACCCCACGTCGTGCTGTGGAACTGAGAACACAGTCGGAGGGCGTGGCGCTGACAGGACTGACGCTGTCCATGCTGACTCTCTACCCTGATCAAGTGGATCTTGTCAACAGGCCCGGGCTGCCACGGGTGTTTCTCTGGGGGCCGCCGGGTAGGCGCGATTGTAATAACCTGAAGTTCAAAAGAGTATCAACATACCAAATCAACTCTCTTATCCCCACGTGTGCATTTCTCAAATTTTGGAAGTGCTACTTAACGAAAATGTACCAGTTGTAGGAGGTGCAATGACCATAATAATTTAAGGGTAGTGCCAGATTAGCTTGGCGTCTGAAGGCTAGTGGGCGTATAGAGCAGTATCACGGTTTTCACAGCTGTCTGGGTTGTTCCTGAAGCGGAGGATTAATTGGGAGTATAGCTTTGTTATCACACACACGATGATTGCTACTGCAGAATCTCCAGGTACAACATTCCTTTAACTCTCTCAGCCCGACGGCCGTATTTCCCAAATTTTGGAGGCGTTATCTAATGACTATGCACCAGTTTCAGGCGATGGATCTACCATGATAATTCAAGGGCAGTGCCAGATTAGCTTAGCGCCTATAGGTACTACCCTTGAATTCTCATGGTCGCCCATCTCGTGCTGTATTGAGTCAGGGCGGAATGGGGTCACAAGACAATGAACACCATAAAGAATCCGAAGTGCCCGTGTAATCTTGTGTTGTCAGGGAGGCGGGGTCCCAGTAGGTAAAGGCCATCGGGCCGCCGTTGGGTGGTGCACGGCCGTACGCAGGCCGACGTCGGTTTTGCGCATTGGGGGGGGGGGGGGGTGGAGGAGGGGAGGAGGAGAAGTGCGTGAAGACTTGATCCCCCACCTCCCGCGCCCCCCTTAAAACAGTGCCAAAAGCGGTGCTGTGTCCCGAGATGAGAAAAGAAAAGTTTCAACAAATAAAAATCTTAAGCTATAAAAACTGTCAATAAATAATAAAAAAGGAAACACGCTTGAAAAGAACGGTCACAACACACTAGTACATTTATAAAGAAAATCCACAAAAGAAACGCGCTAAGAAAGAACAATCGCAACACGACTTATTTGTTTTTGTTATTTCTAAGCGCGTTTCTTTCTTTCTTATGACTCTTTTTCTTATGCTCGGCTGATAGTCACTGTATTGGTCTGGATTTATTATTTATTGTATGACACAGTTTGGAGAAGGAGGGGGGGGGGTGTTGAGGGCCCCCCTCCTCCTCCGGTGAGACACCCTCTGGATCAGCCCATGTGTTGTGACCAAGTGGATGATGATGTGTTGGCCCTCAGATCCGCGCGTCCGGTGTTGGAGTGCTACTGACGTCAATTATTTTCTTTCCTTTCTTGCTCACAATAAATACCCGGAAGTGTTGTGCAACTGACTCCGCCGTTGTTCTCCGCCACTAAATGTTGTTATTGGCAAGCTACAAAGGTGTCAGTGGTGAAAATAGCATACTACCTTCCCAACTCAATTTGACATCGGCGTTGGTCATCCCTTGCATGAGTCCCCCACCCGGGTCTGCCCTGGAAGACTTGGGTGGGGTTCTCTACTTTTTAGTTCCCAGGGTCACCCTGGTCAGTCCCACAGGCTGGGTTTTCCCCTCTATTCTGAGGCATGTGTTTTTGTCTACCCATGGTCCATTCACCTGTATTTTCCTTCTTTAAACTCACCCTACTGTTTGCGCTGGCTGTAGCTCTTGATATTGGATGTGTGTTGCTTCGGGACGTTAAGCAATAAGCAAACCAACCAACCTTGCATCTGTGGACAATTTTACATCAGTGTTGGTCATCCCTTGCTTGTGTGAGTGCGGTATACGGGAGAATGGTTGATCGTGATTGCTCAGGATGTGTGCATGTATATGATTCGTTTGATGATATGTCAAGCTCGCTACATATTATATAGGATTAGAGTGGCGATATTTCAAGTTGAGTACATGTGTGGCAATAGCGTGGTGATATTTCAAGCTTAGTACATGTATATGATTAGTGTGGTGATATTTCAAGCTCAGTACGCGTATAGGATTAGTGTGGTGATATTTCAAGCTCAGTACATTTATAGGATTAGTGTGGTGATATTTCAAGCTCACTACATGTATAGGATTAGTGTGGTGATATTTCAAGCTCAGTACGTTTATAGGACTAGTGTGGTGATATTTCAAGCGCAGTACATGTATAGGATTAGTGTGGTGATATTTCAAGCTCAGTACATTTACAGGATTAGTGTGGTGATATTTCAAGCTCACTACATGTATAGGATTAGTGTGGTGATATTTCAAGCTCAGTACATTTATAGGATTAGTGTGGTGATATTTCAAGCTCACTACATGTATAGGATTAGTGTGGTGATATTTCAAGCTCAGTACATGTATAGGATTAGTGTGGTGATATTTCAAGCTCAGTACATTTATAGGATTAGTGTGGTGATATTTCAAGCTCAGTACATTTATAGGATTAGTGTGGTGATATTTCAAGCTCACTACATGTATAGGATTAGTGTGGTGATATTTCAAGCTCAGTACATGTATAGGATTAGTGTGGTGATATTTCAAGCTCACTACATGTATAGGATTAGTGTGGTGATATTTCAAGCTCAGTACATGTATAGGATTAATGCGGTGATATTTCAAGCTGAGTACATTTATAGGATTAGTGTGGTGATATTTCAAGCTCACTACATGTATAGGATTAGTGTGGTGATATTTCAAGCTCAGTACATTTATAGGATTAGTGTGGTGATATTTCAAGCTCACTACATGTATAGGATTAGTGTGGTGATATTTCAAGCTCAGTACGTTTATAGGACTAGTGTGGTGATATTTCAAGCGCAGTACATGTATAGGATTAGTGTGGTGATATTTCAAGCTCAGTACATTTACAGGATTAGTGTGGTGATATTTCAAGCTCACTACATGTATAGGATTAGTGTGGTGATATTTCAAGCTCACTACATATTGTACTGGATTAGAGTGGCGATATTTCAAGTCGAGTACATGTATGGGGTTATTGTGGTGATATTTCAAGCTCAGTACATTTATTGGATTAGTGTGGTGATATTTCAAGCTCAGTACATGTTCAAGATTAGTTCTGTAGCATCGAAGGAACCACTGTGGACTGAATTGTCACGGTCGATCCATCCCAGCTGTAAATGTGTCAGGCTGAATACGTTGACCAAAATAACACGTCCTGCTATGACACCTTTTGTTTCTCCATTGTCAACACAGGCACGGGGAAAACGGTCGTTCTCGTCATAAAGGGCTTGCAGTGGGGGCACCAAGGGAAGGACGTTCATTTGGTGAGTTCCCACAGACACAGCCGCGCCGCCATCTTGGTCATAGAACGTCAACTGCAGCACTCACTGGGGATTGGGTCCACATCAACACCAACACCAGCATCAACATCAGCACCTGGCCCGCGGGTCTACACCCATTTCTATGACTTTAACAACGAGACAGATGTGGGGGCCGCTGTGGTGGAACTGGCGTCAGCCGCGCGTGACGGGGAGCTGTTCGTTATCGCTGACGAAGCCTTTAGTGGCCGGTAAGTTTGACTGTGTGTGAGTTGGATGACGCGACACTGGTGACGGACATTAAACAGACCGCTATACTGGCTCACCGGTCAGTTTGTGTGTGTGTGTGTGTGTGTGTGTGTGTGTGTGTGTGTGTGTGTGTGTGTGTGTGTGTGTGTGTAATAATAATAATAATAATAATAATAATAATAATAATAATAATAATAATAAATTTATTTCAGTTTTTGCAGGCCATCAGGCCCATATGAACACAAAATACAATTTACAACCAGAAAATACAGGAAGGTGGTTGTAAAGAACACAATCACATAGCATTACATCAGCGCACATAAATAAACAAAAACAACAAAAGTTCAAAGCAAATCCCTCTAATTCCTTAATTTAAGGCACCCTGAAATATACATAGCAACTTTAAAGACCAGTTTATCATGTAGGTTTCCACACAGCAGCTGAACTTTGAGATCGGATGGGAATCTGTAGTAAAACAGTGGAATGTACTTTTTACGTAAAGGGGAATATTTTGGACATTCGAAAAGAAAATGACACAAATCTTCAGCCTTATGCCAATCACATGAATTACATTCTGGATTAGTGATGGGTTTTCCAAATCTGGATACTCCGTTTAAAGGTAAACGGTTACATCTAAGTAAACAAATTGCCCGCCTGAGTTCACAAGAAGTCAGCTGCCCTATGTAACTTGCTCTAAGTATTTCTGGGTGGTAATGGCAGTATTCTGTGTTTGATGTAAGGGATGCATGCCAGTCCTGTCGGAAACAATCCATCAGCCGATCTTTGAATATCTGAATGAACAGAGGAGTGTTTCCAACTGACTGCATTTCCCACACATACCCAAACCCGTGCATACACAACAGAGTCTTTATTTGCGTAGCCCAGTTCGATCTACCTGAGGCATCATGCATACATAACATCGTGTAACACTGTCTTGGGTATCTGTTTTCTGACATGGTAAGAAGTCTGCACCAATACTTTACCATTCGAACATAGGCCTCAATATACATAGGAAATCTTCCACACTCACCCAGCGCAATATTGTTTTTTACATTTCTTCCAACACCAAGGGCCATTTTACAAACCTTTATATGAACCTGCTCAATTATATCATGCCTCTGGAAACCCCAAACCTCTGACCCATATAGCACAATGGGCTTAATCTTGACATCAAAAATGTGAAAAACAGTGTCAGCTGGCAAGTTTTGTAATTTGAAGTATAGTCTTTTGATGCCTGCAACTGCTCTCCTGGCTTTTCCAGCTAAGTTTTCTACACATCTAGCCCAGTTCAGAGTAGAGGAAAATATCACACCAAGGTAAGTATAACTGGACTCGATTTGAATCAGCTTGTCAGCATAAAACCATTTTTCACAATTTTTCACAAAACCTCCATTTTTGAAGACTACCACTTTTGTCTTGTCCATGTTCACAGTGAGACCCCATTTTTTACAGTATTTTTCTAAACAATTAATTTTCTTTTGGAGATCTGCTACAGAGTCAGAGACAATGGCTATATCATCAGCATACATAAGAACGAAAATACCCAGTGGGTCCGCAAAAATATCAATGCCACGTGCACCGCACGATGATATTTCTGTCTCAAATTCTGAAAGAAAGATAGAAAACAGCAGTGGGCTCAACACACAACCTTGTCGCACCCCTGACATGCAATCAAAGTAGTCGGTAACTTTGGTTCCAACCCTTACAGCAGCTTTTACATGTTTGTACATACTCTCCAGTGTCTGAAGCAACTTACCATGAACTCCTTTACGTAACAAGAGATACAACAGTTTTCTCCTGTGCACACTGTCGTAAGCTTTAGAAAAGTCTACGTACATGGTGTAAAAACGGCCACCCTGCTTGCTAAGATACTTTTGCACTAGTGCCTGTAAACAAAAAATGTTGTCTATAGTACTGTACCCTTTACGGAAGCCAGCTTGAGCCTCAGGAATACAATCATTCTCTTCACAAAAACGAATCAACCTGTTGTTAATGACAAAACTGTACAACTTACTGATAACGTTCAAAAGAGAAATTCCTCTGTAGTTGTCAACATTTCTAGGGTTACCCTTTTTGTGTAGTGGAAATATCACAGCCATGGTCCAGCTTTCAGGGTATTCCGCACTTTGAAACACACGATTGAACCTGCATGCAACAAATATGCTGCCTTGTTCCCGTAGGATTCAGAATCCTAGGGGCGCGCAACTGGCGTATGACAGAATTGAGTCACTCCCGATTCTAAACCACCAAATCATAACCGATGAATTATCATTAATATAATTAATAACTAGTACCTTATCAGCCACGTTCCCGTAGGATAGAGGATCCTAGGGGTTCGCAGCTGAGTATATTGTGATTATGGTTGCAGAAGCGTTTCCGTATGATCGAGGATCATAAGGGCGCGCACCTGCATCTTTGGTAAAATATGTTCACACTCTCATGCATAACTAACACAAACATATAAATAAATTAAATCAATGAGTAACTATGAATTGCATGGCTAAAGGGCAAGTAACTAATGCATAAACAAACATGGCAAATAGTAGTGACGTCAATGACTGAGTAGCGCAGGAAAGAGACACAGGTAGGGGGGTACTAGCGAAGTGATAGACAAAGGAGAGAGAAGACAGAGCATAGAGTCAAAATAGCAAGGGAGCACAACATAAGAATGGATACCAAAATTACTAACATGAATTAAACAAAGCGATGCTGATACATCAAGATTGTCAACTTCGAATAACTACTATTCTCCTTAACTCAGAATTAGATTCAAGTTCTGACGCAAGTCAGTAATACCGGCGCTACAACTGCGGTAATCCCAAAAATCACACTGTAACTTAAAATTCAAATCTAAACGCACACTCCATCATGGCGGTGACGCTATCGCCACGCCTCGACCGGTCATGGTACTATGTCTAACGAAGGGATCTTCAAAGACTAGGTAAACTACACAAACTCTCAATCGTTCCCACAAGACAGTAATAATGATCGAGCCAAAACTACATTCTCCAACTTCGAGCACTGACATTACAAATGGGAACACAAAGAGAAACCACCACAAAGTTAAAATGTGGATCGCAACATTATTATTATCAAAAGCGGAAACACATTATCCCAAAAAATCTGGCTTCCTAAAATGCGAGGTCTGACAATAATGAAGAATCAAACATCAAAAAAATCATCACTAGCAAAAACACACACTGAATATGTACACAAAATAATCACTACTTACAGGGCACTCGACCCACAGTCCAGTTTCCAGAAATACAGTGAAATACTCGACGTGAAGCCGGCACGCTACAAACTACACGCACTGATAATGGTACTCAAATAGTCAGTCTGCTAAGTGCGCCGGATGCTCGGCATTAAATAGGCATAGCGCGGGCTTCGGAGAGAGCAACTTCCTCGTGTAGGCAAAACGGCTCGGCCAGACGAGGAAACTAGCAAAAACTGTGCCAGTTGGTACCCGAGTAAACTTTAATAACTAGCGAACTATAGATTCAATACTAATAAATCTTAGCATTTCTGAAAGTCAATTTAAAGGGCCTTTCAATGAACTATTTA
>BTPG01000009.1:544156-574156 GCA_036245525.1 Semisulcospira habei | reverse complement strand
CTTCAAGAGTGTATGAATCAGTGGTTACACTCGCATCACTAGGGTCAACTTCAGCACTGTCGACACAGTCCATTGCGCACGCTCCAGTCAGCTGTGTTGTCACGCTGGTACCAATGCACTCTGTAGGTGCATCGTCACTGGTCTCTATCCTGTCCGCTGTGGGTGTGTAGACATCATGGGAAACACGTGCAACCTCATCACCTGTGGCTTGGGGAGTTGTACACGGCGTGTCGAGAGTGTGTAGCTGTTTGTCTTCGCTGTTTTTAGCTTGTGTGGGCGGGGTGGGCATAAACAAAGGCAATACTGGTCATAGATTATCACTTGCCTTGTTTGAACGTTCCTGCCTCCTGGCCTCTGCTCTCATGTAGTCCCGGCGATTGTGGGATGGCGGCTTCTTGCGGTAGGTTGCAGTAATGGCAGGGGACCCGTGTGCCATACAGGTCAACCTCAGAATGACAACTGTCGAGTCGCCTCTACCGTCAATTTTAAAGGATGACAGCGTGTTGTCGCATAGCAGGGCGTTTAAAGCAGCTTCCAAAGCTGAAGGCAGTCCTTCAACTGGCATGGCGTTGAGATTTACTGGCAAAAGGCAGTACTTTTTGCAGGAGGTCTCAAATGGCAGCCCTGTTGCTTCGAGAGCGAGAGAGAGAGAACGAGAGAGAGAGAGCGAGAGAGAGTGAGAGTGGGAGAGAGAGAGATAGGGTTAATGTTTTCCAACCGGTGACAACAAAAGCGCGGTGATGACGTCATACGCTCCAAAGACACAAACACTGTAAAATACGTCATCAGCGGGTTAACTTGCAAACAATAATGACGTCATTGGCTGTTATAAAAAATATGTCACCAGCTGGTGAACTTGCCGAAAATAATGTCGTCACTGTCTGTCTGCCTCTCCATTCTCTATAACAGTGACGATAGTGAGGATTGCGGTGTCAACACTAGCGGCAGGTTCGCGGCGTTCTGCACTCACCTGGCTGCCCGAGTCCCCGCACTACACCTGTGGGCCGCCGCAGTGGAGCGTGTCGTCACACCTGCCTGTCTCCGTGAGGAACGCGTCACAACACCAGTGCGGTGTCCGCCGGCCGTAGTCAGGCAGGTGCAGGGGTCACGGTTGATTGATGATGTCCGTGTCCTGAGCTACAGCAGCAGCGCCGCCCCCGCACCTACAGACGGCCCCGCGGTGAGGGAGATACGTCACAGGGAGGGGCTTGACTTGTTCCTCAAACCATTACCTGGTCACGCAAGGGGACTGCCAGAGGACTGTGAACGTTGTGCTGACCACATCGCACACCTGATGGACGAACTCTGGGTGGGGCAGCCAGGTATGACGTCACCTATTGTACTCACCACCACCATCACCACCACCAACAACAACACCAAAACCACAACCACAACCACCAAACAACAACAACAGCAACAACAACACAGCACCAGGCTTGTTTCCTGACTGATGTTATTATAATACTTGTTGTTTGTGTGTAACCAGGACGTGACCTGCAGTACCGCGACACCATCATCCTGTGTCACAACTCACATGACGACTTGACTGTGGTCACCCGTCTCCGTGCGCGTGGCGTGCCCGTGCAGGTGGTGACGTCAGATGATGATGAAGCTGCCATCCGTGACGTGGCGCTGTCCGTGCGTGACGCCGTGACCGTGACAGACTTTAACGTGGTCAGCGGACTGAAGAGGCGGGTGGTGGTGGTGATGGGTTGGGGGAGTTTTGAGGTTGATGTTTATAGAGAGAGACTTGACGCCATGTCACGATGCACCTCCCTCCTGGTCTGGGCTGGTCGTCCTCTATAGCCTGATGGTGATTATAGAGAGAGACTTGACGCCATGTCACGAAGCACCTCCCTCGTGGTCTGGGCTAGTGATCCTCTATAGTCTAATGGTGGTGCCGAGCACTACGAACACGACCAACACCACTAGGCAGTACTTGTTGGCCAGTAGCAGCCATCCACCCAGCCAGCCACTCAGTCATCCAGCCAGCATCCATCCATCCATCCATCCATCCATCCATCCATCCATCCATCCATCCATCCATCCATCCATCCATCCATTTATCCATCCATCCATCCATCCATCCATCCATCCATCCATCCATCCATACATCCATACACCCATCTATCCAACCGGCAGTTTTGTTCGTTTTAGCCCAGTGTTGTCGTTGCTGTTATGTAGAAGTGGTTGTTGTATTTTATAGATGATGTAATGACTGCGGATCGTACAGCTGTGGCTGTGCTGTCCGCCATTCCACTGTTTACAAGATAACGGTAAATAAACCTGTCGGACACAGGACACATAATGATGATCATTTTTGTCATATTTACCTCTGGTTACCAACTTGTGATACATTTTGCTGCGTCGTCATGACGATGTAAAGTGAGACGTCACGAGCATGACGTAATTTCATCAGGTATATGACGTGGGTGATGACGTCTTTAGCTTGAGAAGTTGCTGTGTCCACAGGACCAGGATGTCTACACGTCTGTGAAGGCAAAAACAAGCAACTCACCTTTCCCTCGGTTGGACAATCAAACGACTGGTGTGGGAGTGGGAGTAGAGCACACCTTTCCACCGGGTGAAAAGCAAATGGGGTCGGGGGGTGGGGGTGGGGGGACGCAACTTAAAATGGAAGGAGATTTTTTGCCTGTCCAAAGCTGCTCTGTTAAGCAACCTGCTCATTGTCAGCCCAACTTTGGCCAAGTCGAATGTGTTTCTTCTTTTCCAAACACCAATGAGTCCAACCAATTTTTGGCTCACGTGCGAAGGAAAAGTGAGTCTATGTTCTGGGACAGTGGTCTTACGTCCGTCGTCTGTCGTCCGTCTCCGTCCGCCTTCGTCCGTCATCCGTGGTAAACTTTAACGTTGGCATTTTCTCGGAGACTATTCAAGCTACAGTCTTCAAATTTGGCCCAAGGATACTTTGTGGAAAGACCTTTCTAAACATACCAATTTTAGTGACCTCTCACAAAGGTCAAGGTCACAGGGGATCAGGCAATATATCAAAATCATATTTTGACAAAACATGTTTTTTGGCTCACGTGTGAAGCAAAAGTGAGTCTATGTCCTGGGCCAGTGGTCGTCCGTCCGTAGTCCGTCCGCCGTCGTCCGTGGTAAACTTTAACGTTGGCATTTTCTTGGAGACTATTCAAGCTACAGTCTTCACACTTGGCCCAAGGATACTTTGTGGCAAGACCTTTCTAAACATACCAAAAGTCAAGGTCACAAAGGATCAGGAAATATATAAAAAATAGCTATTTTTGGACATAATTTATTTTTTCATCAAAAACTATTCAGAATTTCAAACCCAAACTTGGTACAAAGACACCTGATGGTAAGACTTTTTATTCACACTAATTTGGCTGATCCATTGGAAATGTCAATGGTCACAAGAGCTCAAAACATAGGTCCAAAATCACCATTTTATTTTTTAAAAAGATGTTTTTTTCTCAAATACTATTGACAATTTCAAACCCAAACTTGCTACAGAGATACCTGATGGTAAGACCTATCTATGAATACTAATTGGGATGACCCCTCGGAAAAGGTCAAGGATCACAAGAGGCCTACAAATGTGTATAAAATGCCAATAATTGTAGTTATTATCAACATTTAAAAAAAAAACATTTCAATCAGATTTGGCACACAGGTAAATGATGATGAGACCTTCCTTTAGTCGACTAATCGCAAGGGTCACGGGGGTTTCACAGATGTGTGAAAACTGATTAAATCTTTTGGTCTTAAAAGAACCAGGAACCAAAGTGTGCATACAGTGTACTACAGTAGCAGGGGAGGGGTTAATGCATGCACGCTTGTAAGGATTGAGCGGTTGGCGTAATACACAGGGTTAACCCTCACAGCTTTACAGTCATCATATGTACGTGTCATGGATGATCAGCCTCAAGTCATCTTCTTTATTATTAATTTTGAGTTTTTTTTTATCTTTTAAAACCCGAGTATTGCCCCTTTCTTTAACTCATTCTACCCCAACACCGAAATCCTTCAATGTTGCCGTTGTCCTCTGAAGACCGCGTTGCAGTGCAGGACACAGATCGACCATGATAGTTCAAGGGTGATGTCAGAATAGCTTGGCGCCCATAGGCGCCAAGCTATTCTGGCATCACCCTTGAACTATCATGGTCGATCCTTATTCTGTGTGGTGTGTCTGGGGTAGAATGAGTTAAACCTGTCGTCGTCATAATTATTATCAACATCACCTTCATCATGATTCTCATCACCATCATCACCACGAGGGAATCATGTACACTACCAGCACCAGCACTGACACTGGTCGTCATCATCATCGTCGTCATTATTATCTACTATATCAGAAACATAGTCAATGATGGCGACGACGATGACGATAGTAGATAAGATGAAGATGACGACGGACGATGACGACCAGTGTCTCCCAGCAGTTGTGTGAATTGATTGTGAGTGTTGACTGTCCACAGGACTGTCCACAGGACGGTGGAGGACCCGGTACAGTGACATGGATAGCACCGCCAGGCTTGGGTGCGGGCTGGGTGAGAGTGAAGTGGGATTATACAGTTCTAACCCAGACTCCGAAAAGCCTAATCATTTTGATTCGATGGAATGTGAGCTCGCGCTCTTCTCGGTGTCGGTCCCCCCTTTTTTTTTCCAGCAGAGCGGTTTGTTTATAATTGCTGTCATGCGTCTAATACACTATGGAAGGCAGTCACTGAATCAGCTCGCGCAACTTCTTGTATGTAAGGACCAGCATAATGATAGAGGCAGGCAAGAGTCAGGATTCTTATTAGCTTTCGCATCAGCGGGCGCCATGAGGATCTATGTTTTTTTTTCCAGACAGGAGGTATTTATCTCGGACAGTGTCATAGTGGTCCTTTCTACAGATGAGAAAAGGCATAGATCCTCAATTGTACGCCATGCAAGTTACAAGACCGTAACCCATGAGATTCTGTGCTTACGTTTTGCTTTTTCAGTTCACACAATTTTAATTTCCAGGCTGAGTGGGGGAAAGGGAGGGAGATGCGCTATTGTGGTTTGCAGTGAGTTTCAGCCGTTTCTTTTGTTTTTCAGTAACCGTACATCAATGATCATATTATAAATGAACACACTTTTCCTCCTCTTTCGTTCTGGTAAAGACAGAGTCGGTTTCACTAAGAAATATACTTGAATCTGCTGAGGCACATATACTTCTGAAAACTCAGTAATTTAAAAGCCAGGTTACAAATTTAAAATATATACTGACATGGGCTTGGACTGGGCTGTTATTTGGTTGAGGGCTGGGACCCGTAGTACAAGGCTAGAGCCAGCCTTTAAGGCCGCTTTCAGCGGAACTGCCGTCAGATGGTACGACAGAAGGTTCTCTGTTCTGTCTGATGTGCACAGAGACAAATGAACCTATCAAGAAACATTCGTTCCACCGTTACCTCATACTTTCACGAGGATAAATAAATTCTTGTTTTTACATCAGACGTGTGGCAATCACTGTTTAGCAATGTTCGCTTATAACCATAGACAAAACTTCCCAACAGGCATAGATCTTCTGGGTTCCGCACAGAGTGCGGGGGTTTGTGAGAAGCTGAATGTATTTCTGAGTCAAATTACCTTCATGCTGCTATGTTTACGTAGTTTAATCGGGTTGTGGTGATGAAAAGAACACAGGCAAAACGTCGACAGCAGCAAGGGTCACATATGCTCTAGGCATAGGCGCGGTCATAGGAATCTGTATGTATCTTGGTGGCTAGCCTTGCCTCTATGCTGCTACGTTTACGCAGCCTAAATAAAATCGCGACCACCGAGCCCAAAACAAAACACCCTTGGCTGTCAACACGCGCGATTCGACGACCGTCCCGGCTCTGCGGCGTAGAATAGCTCGATGCTCATGCTCCCTACCGGTTCACGCCAGTGCAAACTCGAGTCTGGAGACTAACTGTATAGTGGCGAGGGCGTTTACCGTATGGGTGATGAGGGCCATCACGCGCTGGAACTGGTGTGATCTTGACTGCTGACAACACTGGACACATTGGAAACTGACATAAACAGTACATTAATTTTGCTATTGTCAATCAAAGCCAGGATGCTGCTGCTGATTCCGCTGATGATTTAAATTTGACAACTGCAAGAGACATAGATCCTCATGAGCCCCCGCACTTGCGGGGGCTCATGAGGATCTATGCCTCTTGCTGACACCACTTTATATCCGTCATCCTTGGACGGCTGAGCTGTTTGGCGCTGAATACACTGGCAGTGAAGGGGTTAAGCGGCCCTTTCCCTCTCTTGGTGTTTGTCACAGAACAGTTATAACCCCTTCACTGCCGAGACAACATTAACACACCACCCTATTGCAAGAGGCATAGATCCTCATCAGCCCCCGCAGTTGCACTAACTTACCGCCGTTGCGGGGGCTCATGAGGATCTATGCCTCTTGCTGATACCATTTTACATCTATGTTCCTCTAACGGCCGAGCTGCTTGGCGTTGAATTGACAATGATTTCCACACACAGTCCGCGTCCACGGGCAGTGAAGGCGTTACATCATGTGTTGTTGTTGTTGATCCGTTGGTTTGCGTGTGTCAGTTCATGATGTTATTGACAATGGCAGATGGAGTTTCTGGTTGTTGTTGATCCGTTGGTTTGCGTGTGTCAGTTCATGATGTTAGTGACAATGGCAGATGGAGTTTCTGGTTGTTGTTGATCCATTGGTTTGCGTGTGTCAGTTCATGATGTTATTGACAATGGCAGATGGAGTTTCTGGTTGTTGTTGATCCGTTGGTTTGCGTGTGTCAGTTTATAATGTTATTGACAATGGCAGATGGAGTTTCTGGTTGTTGTTGATCCATTGGTTTGCGTGTGTCAGTTCATGATGTTATTGACAATGGCAGATGGAGTTTCTGGTTGTTGTTGATCCGTTGGTTTGCGTGTGTCAGTTTATAATGTTATTGACAATGGCAGATGGAGTTTCTGGTTGTTGTTGATCCGTTGGTTTGCGTGTGTCAGTTTATAATGTTATTGACAATGGCAGATGGAGTTTCTGGTTGTTGTTGATCTGTTGGTTTGCGTGTGTCAGTTCATGATGTTATTGACAATGGCAGATGGAGTTTCTGGTTGTTGTTGATCCGTTGGTTTGCGTGTGTCAGTTCATGATGTTATTGACAATGGCAGATTTCTGGTTGTTGTTGATCCGTTGGTTTGCGTGTGTCAGTTCATGATGTTATTGACAATGGCAGATGGAGTTTCTGGTTTCCTTGTGGTCAGGCCTTTAGCACGTAGTCTAAGCCATTTTCCTACCCACCGGTTACCGGACCTGTTTCATCTGGTTTTCGGTGTAAGAGGGGAGAGAATGCAATGTGTGGGGAAGGGATGGGGGGATTTAAGGTAGTGTATGCTTGTGTGTGTGAGAGTGTGCTCTTGTGCATAGTGTGTGCTTTTTAGCTCCGTGAGTCCAGTGTTGTCTGGAGAACAGTCCTTTGAAAGATTTATGTATTATTATTATTATTATTATTATTATTATTATTATTATTATTATTATTATTATTTATTATTATTATTATTATTATTATTATTATTATTATTATTATTATTATTATTATTATTATTATTATATTTTTATTAGCCGTAGTATTAATAATTATTATTATTATTATTTTAGGACCCTTAGTCTACTCATACTGCCCATCACCCATCACCTCTCCGCACCCCCTCCCCCTCCCCTGTCCCCTCCCCCTTTAAAGTACAGTCTAACTCTTATTTATTGCATTGCTATGTCTTTTATGTGTAATGACATCCATCTTCAGATTTTGAGACTTGGCCCAAGATGCCTCGTCTTTCATTCCGCCGTGAGATGGCCTTAGCCGCCTGCTCGGCGTTAAATCTAAATAACTTACTCGTGTTTCTTTATATGATATAAGTGAGACGTGATTTCAATGAACAACGCCGAGCAGCCGACTCAGTCGCCAGTTTTAGTGTCCCTTGTTTGAATAGCCTCGGTTTGATGGACAAATCGAACGCGGCAAAGGTCGAAGGCCAAAGCAAATTCACTGAGCAGGTTCAGCGATGTTCCAAGGTGCTTTGACGTCTTCGCTGAAGTGACCAAAGTTGATTCTCCGAAGTCTCTGATCTCTTCATGATTCAGTCAGTCTGCGAAGTGAAACTTTGGGATGTCAAGACCCGGAATTACATTGTCATGTCAAACTTATGACGTGTAATGACATCCACCTTCATATTTCAGGACTTGGCCCAAGCTGCCTTGTCTTTCATTATTATTTGTATTTCCTGCAATAGTAAGTACACAACACTAACTCATTCACAGCTGATAAACTACAGCGGCAGATAGCTGGACCGTGACAGTTGAAGGGTAGCACCAGATCACACTCGGAGGCGCCAAGCTAGGGTGTCGTTACCGTGACAGCTCAAGGCTAGCACCAGATTAGCTTAAACGCTTCCAGGGGCGTGTGTCGTCGTCATTTTGTGAATAAAACCAGCACTGGAAAATCAACGCACGCTTAGGGTTTTCTCCTTCTAACCAGCGTGTTGCCACATACTGACGTGTGACACGCGTTCGCTCTGTTTGCCGCATATCGGTATAATGCAAATGTATTCTGGCGAGAAATAGAAATGCGACATTTTTTGTCGCATTTGTTTTGCTCGTCAGTATAGTCAGTGATGTAGACTTGCCGCATCATGCGCTAACTTCTTTTGCTGCGTGTTTCTGTACAAGTCTGAAGAACACGCGCCTTGTTTGTGATGCAGCTTTGTGTGCACTGCATTGAATCGTTTGATTTACATTGAAAAATATTCCTTGTAATTTGTTTATAACTCTCAGTGCCATTGTTGTGTTTTATCACTGTGGTGTGCTGGCACTAAATCAGCTGTGAAGGGTGCAGATGTACTGCTGTAATTATGTTTATAACTGTCAGTGCCATTGTTGTGTGTTATCACTGTGGTGTGTTGGCACTAAATCAGCTGTGACGGGTGCAGGTGTACTGATGTAATTATGTTGAAAGTTTTGAAGTCGTAAGGTTGACTGTTTTGTGTGAATCTTGTCAAGGGAGTTGAATCTGAAGGAAGTTTTCTTATATATTTTCATTCGTTTCGAATGCTGTAATTTTGCATTGTGTTCGGCATGCGTAAAACTAAATCAACTTTGAAGGATGCGGATGCTTTTCATGTTGGTGACCCGAATCAGCTTCCAAGGGAGGTAATTTATATCCCTTCTTTCGAATCTTTTAACTTTGCATTTTTCATAGAGGTCCTACTATCAGCGGACCCCTATGCATTGTGTATGGATTGTGAAAAACAAAACGACTGTTATAAATGCAGATCCCGCCTGGGACATGAAAGAAATTTATATGTAATTTTCCAAGTTGTTTTCAACGTTGTCATTTTGGCATATTTTTTTTTTTTTCGGCATGCGTGAACTAAGAGCGACTGTGAAGAATGTAGATAATATTGTGTTGTAACTTGACTGGTTGTTCTGAGTGTAGCAGGTCTGTATCAGTTTGAACTTTTATCTCATTTAGTCCGGACACACTACAACAAGATATGAATCGGCCATGATAGTTTGGTAGTTCAAGGGTGGTGCCGGAACAGCTTCAGTATGAACTGATCTTTATCTCGTTCAGCACTGAACCCCCCTTGAATGAATGATATGCATGTTTGAATGATGAATGTGTCTAGAATTTTTATAGAGTGCCTTGCATTTTGGTTTCAATATTTTTATACTTTTTGTAAATTGCTTTTTTGTAATTAGTTATTTTTGGTACAATTAGCTTTTGTTAAGCGCCTAGAGTCTAATACAAGTACTCATTATTATTATTATTATTATTATTAGTAGTAGTATTAGTATTAGTATTATTATTATTATTCAGTCCTGACAAACTACAACAAGATATGAATCGACGATGATAGTTCAAGGGTGGTGCCGGAATAGCTTGTCGCCTATAGGCGCCAAGCTAGTCTGGCATCAGCCTTGAGCTATTACGGTCGTCATATCTTGTAAAATGTAACTTGGTCTTCAAATTGGGGAATTCCGACCTCATGGCTCTTTGTGTGAAGGATGAAAACATTTCATTGTACACTATTTAAAATCATTATTATTTGTTTGCATGTCGTAACTTGGCATCGTTTTCGGTCTGGATGCTCTATCCAAGCTGTCATTTGCCCTGAGACTTAGATTTCCACGTGTGTATTTGTCCAAGCAAAGTCAGCCCAAAGGACTTATACCTACCCGGTAGTAAGCACAAGGTGCTTGGGCCAAGTCAGCCTTATGTGTCACAATGCAGGGCTCGGGCCGATGTCACTCGGATTTAGTCTGTGTGCTGGCCAACTACGGCTAACATCGGCCCAATGACAATTTGCTATTTTGCTGAACGTACACACACTGGTTGTCTGGCTGTATTTGGTAGCGAATGGAGGGAGACAACCAGTGTGGTACGTAGCAGGAGATGTACTTTCAGAATGTGTTAGAATACAGAAATAACAATACACATTGCAATGTTTATATTGGGCAGCCTGTCTTTCACTGTTGTACAGTCAGTCGTTGACTTGACCCGTAATTCTACCTTCAATCTGAGGTACAGCTGGAGCCGATCACTTAACCCGTAATTCTACCTTCAATCTGAGGTACAGCTGGAGCCGATCACTTAACCCGTAATTCTACCTTCAATCTGAGGTACAGCTGGAGCCGATCACTTAACCCTTTTCAGCCTGATACACTATTTCAGAACATAAATTGGACCATGATAGTTCAAGGGTGGTGCCAGAATAGCTTGGCGCCTGAGGCTGACTGATTGACAGCCTCAGGCGTCAAGCTATTCTGGCACCACCCTTGAACTAAAATGGTTCATCTGTTTTGAAATCTGTGATGTAGCCTTCAAAAGACAATCAGCAAATTTTAAAAGTTCAGCCTTAGGATTTAATGGGTTAACCCGTAATTCTACCTTTATTCTGAGGTACAGCTGAAGCCCATTACTTGGACTGCTGTCTGTAACTTGCTGTAGATGGAAGGGCTGGGTGTTGGACTGCTGTCTGTAACTTGCTGTAGATGGAAGGGCTGGGTGTTGGACTGCTGTAACTTGCTGTAGATGGAAGGGCTGGGTGTTGGACTGCTGTCTGTAACTTGCTGTAGATGGAAGGGCAGGGTGTTGGACTGCTGTAACTTGCTGTAGATGGAAGGGCTGGGTGTTGGACTGCTGTAACTTGCTGTAGATGGAAGGGCTGGGTGTTGGACTGCTGTCTGTAACTTTCTGTACATGGAAGGGCTGGGTGTTGGACTGCTGTCTGTAACTTGCTGTAGATGGAAGGGCTGGGTGTTGGACTGCTGTAACTTGCTGTAGATGGAAGGGCTGGGTGTTGGACTGCTGTCTGTAACTTGCTGTAGATGGAAGGGCAGGGTGTTGGACTGCTGTAACTTGCTGTAGATGGAAGGGCTGGGTGTTGGACTGCTGTCTGTAACTTGCTGTAGATGGAAGGGCTGGGTGTTGGACTGCTGTCTGTAACTTGCTGTAGATGGAAGGGCTGGGTGTTGGACTGCTGTCTGTAACTTGCTGTAGGTGGAAGGGCTGGGTGTTGGACTGCTGTCTGTAACTTGCTGTAGATGGAAGGGCTGGGTGTTGGACTGCTGTAACTTGCTGTAGATGGAAGGGCTGGGTGTTGGACTGCTGTCTGTAACTTGCTGTAGATGGAAGGGCTGGGTGTTGGATTGCTGTCTGTAACTTGCTGTAGATGGAAGGGCTGGGTGTTGGACTGCTGTCTCTAACTTGCTGTAGATGGAAGGGCTGGGTGTTGGACTGCTGTCTGTAACTTGCTGTAGATGGAAGGGCTGGGTGTTGGACTGCTGTCTGTAACTTGCTGTAGATGGAAGGGCTGGGTGTTGGGCTGCTGTAACTTGCTGTAGATGGAAGGGCTGGGTGTTGGACTGCTGTCTGTAACTTGCTGTAGATGGAAGGGCTGGGTGTTGGACTGCTGTCTGTAACTTGCTGTAGATGGATGGGCTGGGTGTTAGACTGCTGTAACTTGCTGTAGATGGAAGGGCTGGGTGTTGGACTGCTGTCTGTAACTTGCTAAAGATGGAAGGGCTGGGTGTTGGACTGCTGTCTGTAACTTGCTGTAGATGGAAGGGCTGGGTGTTGGACTGCTGTAACTTGCTGTAGATGGAAGGGCTGGGTGTTGGACTGCTGTCTGTAACTTGCTGTAGATGGAAGGGCTGGGTGTTGGACTGCTGTCTGTAACTTGCTGTAGATGGAAGGGCTGGGTGTTGGACTGCTGTCTGTAACTTGCTGTAGATGGAAGGGCTGGGTGTTGGACTGCTGTCTGTAACTTTCTGTACATGGAAGGGCTGGGTGTTGGACTGCTGTCTGTAACTTGCTGTAGATGGAAGGGCTGGGTGTTGGACTGCTGTAACTTGCTGTAGATGGAAGGGCTGGGTGTTGGACTGCTGTCTGTAACTTGCTGTAGATGGAAGGGCTGGGTGTTGGACTGCTGTCTGTAACTTGCTGTAGATGGAAGGGCTGGGTGTTGGACTGCTGTCTGTAACTTGCTGTAGGTGGAAGGGCTGGGTGTTGGACTGCTGTCTGTAACTTGCTGTAGATTAAAGGGCTGGGTGTTGGACTGCTGTAACTTGCTGTAGATGGAAGGGCTGGGTGTTGGACTGCTGTCTGTAACTTTCTGTACATGGAAGGGCTGGGTGTTGGACTGCTGTCTGTAACTTGCTGTAGATGGAAGGGCTGGGTGTTGGACTGCTGTAACTTGCTGTAGATGGAAGGGCTGGGTGTTGGACTGCTGTCTGTAACTTGCTGTAGATGGAAGGGCAGCGTGTTGGACTGCTGTAACTTGCTGTAGATGGAAGGGCTGGGTGTTGGACTGCTGTCTGTAACTTGCTGTAGATGGAAGGGCTGGGTGTTGGACTGCTGTCTGTAACTTGCTGTAGATGGAAGGGCTGGGTGTTGGACTGCTGTCTGTAACTTGCTGTAGGTGGAAGGGCTGGGTGTTGGACTGCTGTCTGTAACTTGCTGTAGATGGAAGGGCTGGGTGTTGGACTGCTGTAACTTGCTGTAGATGGAAGGGCTGGGTGTTGGACTGCTGTCTGTAACTTGCTGTAGATGGAAGGGCTGGGTGTTGGACTGCTGTCTGTAACTTGCTGTAGATGGAAGGGCTGGGTGTTGGACTGCTGTCTGTAACTTGCTGTAGATGGAAGGGCTGGGTGTTGGACTGCTGTCTGTAACTTGCTGTAGATGGAATGGCTGGGTGTTGGACTGCTGTCTGTAACTTGCTGTAGATGGAAGGGCTGGGTGTTGGGCTGCTGTAACTTGCTGTAGATGGAAGGGCTGGGTGTTGGACTGCTGTCTGTAACTTGCTGTAGATGGAAGGGCTGGGTGTTGGACTGCTGTCGGTAACTTGCTGTAGATGGAAGGGCTGGGTGTTGGACTGCTGTAACTTGCTGTAGATGGAAGGGCTGGGTGTTGGACTGCTGTCTGTAACTTGCTGTAGATGGAAGGGCTGGGTGTTGGACTGCTGTCTGTAACTTGCTGTAGATGGAAGGGCTGGGTGTTTGACTGCTGTAACTTGCTGTAGATGGAAGGGCTGGGTGTTGGACTGCTGTCTGTAACTTGCTGTAGATGGAAGGGCTGGGTGTTGGACTGCTGTCTGTAACTTGCTGTAGATGGATCGGCTGGGTGTTGGACTGCTGTAACTTGCTGTAGATGGAAGGGCTGGGTGTTGGACTGCTGTCTGTAACTTTCTGTACATGAAAGGGCTGGGTGTTGGACTGCTGTCTGTAACTTGCTGTAGATGGAAGGGCTGGGTGTTGGACTGCTGTAACTTGCTGTAGATGGAAGGGCTGGGTGTTGGACTGCTGTCTGTAACTTGCTGTAGATGGAAGGGCTGGGTGTTGCACTGCTGTCTGTAACTTGGTGTAGATGGAAGGGCTGGGTGTTGGACTGCTGTCTGTAACTTGCTGTAGGTGGAAGGGCTGGGTGTTGGACTGCTGTCTGTAACTTGCTGTAGATGGAAGGGCTGGGTGTTGGACTGCTGTAACTTGCTGTAGATGGAAGAGCTGGGTGTTGGACTGCTGTCTGTAACTTGCTGTAGATGGAAGGGCTGGGTGTTGGACTGCTGTCTGTAACTTGCTATAGATGGAAGGGCTGGGTGTTGGACTGCTGTCTGTAACTTGCTGTAGATGGAAGGGCTGGGTGTTGGACTGCTGTCTGTAACTTGCTGTAGATGGAAGGGCTGGGTGTTGGACTGCTGTCTGTAACTTGCTGTAGATGGAAGGGCTGGGTGTTGGGCTTCTGTAACTTGCTGTAGATGGAAGGGCTGGGTGTTGGACTGCTGTCTGTAACTTGCTGTAGATGGAAAGGCTGGGTGTTGGACTGCTGTCTGTAACTTGCTGTAGATGGAAGGGCTGGGTGTTGGACTGCTGTAACTTGCTGTAGATGGAAGGGCTGGGTGTTGGACTGCTGTCTGTAACTTGCTGTAGATGGAAGGGCTGGGTGTTGGACTGCTGTCTGTAACTTGCTGTAGATGGAAGGGCTGGGTGTTGGACTGCTGTCTGTAACTTGCTGTAGATGGAAGGGCTGGGTGTTGGACTGTTGTAACTTGCTGTAGATGGAAGGGCTGGGTGTTGGACTGCTGTCTGTAACTTGCTGTAGATGGAAGGGCTGGGTGTTGGACTGCTGTCTGTAACTTGCTGTAGATGGAAGGGCTGGGTGTTGGACTGCTGTCTGTAACTTGTAGATGGAAGGGCTGGGTGTTGGACTGCTGTCTGTAACTTGCTGTAGATGGAAGGGCTGGGTGTTGGACTGCTGTAACTTGCTGAAGATGGAAGGGCTGGGTGTTGGACTGCTGTCTGTAACTTGCTGTAGATGGAAGGGCTGGGTGTTGGACTGCTGTAACTTGCTGAAGATGGAAGGGCTGGGTGTTGGACTGCTGTCTGTAACTTGCTGTAGATGGAAGGGTTGGGTGTTGGACTGCTGTCTGTAACTTGCTGTAGATGGAAGGGCTGGGTGTTGGACTGCTGTAACTTGCTGTAGATGGAAGGGCTGGGTGTTGGACTGCTGTCTGTAACTTTCTGTACATGGAAGGGCTGGGTGTTGGACTGCTGTCTGTAATTTGCTGTAGACGGAAGGGCTGGGTGCTGGACTGCTGTCTGTAACTTAGTATTTGACAAGGCATACTTGCAAGTTGACAAATCTACTTGTTTTCATCCCTACGTCACACGACCAATCGCTTTAGCTCAAACTGTACCACATGACCAAGCTACAAAAACACTTGTAGCGAAAAATGGCGGACTTCTTGTAGCCCTCTTTGTGACGCATCTTGGGTGCGCGTTTTGTTCTATAAAAAATCACCATAACGTTCTATAGTAAAAAGTTACATAGTGTTGTTCGAAACAAAAAGCACACTACTGGAGATGGCAATGTCATAAAATATTTTAAATTACGTCATTAGTCTATAATGAATAAATGTATATTCCTTTGACGCGGTCAGTCATATCTGGCGTGATCCAGGTCGAAAGATTTGTTCTTGATTAATTTTACGAAAATTGGGGAGGAATGAAAACAAATACGTTATTGGCAGCAGGGTTTTGCTGCACGGACCCCTCTATGATTTCGGGAGGTCAAAGGAATAATTGTAAGTGCTACAATAGTTTCATTGAATTCCCTCAGGCCTACAAGGGTCCGTGTAGCAAGCCCCTGCCACCAATAATTTATATCAGTACATGTATGATGAACAGCGGAAGATAAGTTATGTTTGGCTATTCACGTGACACAAGTGTATGAATTGACTAATAAATGTAAACATATGTAACTCTTGTTATCTTACTGTTTTTTCTTCATCTTCCAGTGCGAGTGATGGTTGGGAAAGTAAATAGGGGGTGGGGGTCGGGATAGGGGTGGGGGTTGGGGTGGAGGAAGAACGCCTTTTTGCAGCGCATGCACGTCCTGAGCAAGTCTTTGTTGCTGTTGAGACGTTAAGGAAAGTAAACCAACCAAATAACGAGAAACAAAGAATGCCCTCTGTCAACTGTAAATCAGCAATTCCACAAAACACAGCTCTACACACAGCCCCGTTTTCCCCTTGCTGAGAAGGGAGCTTACGCATTGAAGTGTATGCGGCATGCCAGTTCTCAGCGGGGCTGTACATATATGTGCTTAACCCGTTCAGTGCCAACTGACGCAGACTGTGTTCCTGTAATGTTCGTTAATTCAACACCACAATACCATAGAGCCAGCGGGAACACGGATTTAAAGTGGTGTCAGCAAGAGGCATATATTCTCATCAGCCCACGCAACTACAATAAGTTAGTGTAACTGCGGGGGCTCATGAGGATCTATGCCTCTTGCAGTTGGGTGTGTTGGCATGTTCTCGGCACTGAAGGGGTTAAATCTCGGGAAGTGTACAGACCTCGTACAGACCACTAGGAGAATTTCAACGTAAGCTTCCTTCATCGCCGTGTTAAAACAGGAAAATCAGGTTAGCGGCGATATATCGCGTTGTGGCCTACAGTGCAAGAAGAACCTGGAGCACCCTGACGGCGACTGCTTGACTCGCGCGTGGATCTGAGCTGATCTGATCTTGTAGTCTGGCCGGGTCCTGCGGATTGGAGACTAGGGGTCATTTGCACGAGTGAGCTTATGCCTGCGCCAGCCACTAAGCAAGCTTAGTAGCTGGCGCAGTACTAAGCTCACTCATGCCAGCGGCGCTGGGAGACGGAAAAGCCTGTTCTCCTGCCGCCGACAACCGGCAGACGATTCTTAGCGATAAACGCCCGGTCGGTTAGAAGAGAGACGGAACCGTCCGCCCTCCGCTGAAAGTCAGCACTCCGGCGCGACGGAGAGAACATGAACGCTCTAATCCCGCATGCCGCAGCATTGGACACTCGGGCAGCAGCCAGGCCGATGGAGTGCGAACTCGCTAGAATTTATAAAGGTGAGAACCCGACATCAATTCCGAGACGGTATACTGGACGAAATTGCTGGCCTAGACCCTGAACACTTTGATAACAGGTTTAAAGGTCCCACGACCGGAAGGCGGGAAAGACGGTAAGGCCCAAGGCCCCATACACAACCCTTGATCGTGACAGGGCAGAGGTTGTTTCCGGAAAACATTTAGAGAAAGAAACCAGCTTGGGGGGGGGGGGGGGAGGGGCAGAGACAGAGACAGAGACAGAGAGAGAGAGAGGTGCGTCAGAGGGTCCCCGCCGCTCTCAGTACACCAGTGCGAAACGACCCTCCAATCGCTTTTAACCCACTTTAACCCATGCATCTCTAATTAGTCCCCGATCACTCTGTGCCAGTGGGACACTAAACTGGATTTAACGTAACGTACATCCCTAATTGATCAACCATGACAGTTCACTGAAGGGTGGTGTCAGAATAGCTGGACGCCTGCAGGCACCAAGCTATTCTGACACCACCCTTTAAGTATCATGGTCTCCAGTCGGAACTGTGGCGTAGACCTCCAAGGCTGTAAGAACAACTGATAAGTTCTTCCTCACGATGTAATGAGTTAATGTGGGTAGAGAGGGAGGGGAGGGGGGTGCGTTTAGGCAGTAGCGACACTCGCGAGCACTTCCTTTCTGCGATAACCGACCTGCCAACGCCAAGCGAGACGTGCCAGGTTTCCGGACGGGTGAAACACGGTTGCCTCCGCAGGACGAGAGGAGAACGGGAAGAGGGAGGATCGGTGGCCAACCGGAGAAGGTCCGTGACGCACGATCTATCCAATGTCTTTGGGGGGGGGGGGGGACTAACAAGATTACCGTGCCCTTGCCGCCAGTTGGTGGGGGGGGGGGGGGGGGAGCGCTTCCTCCCAGGAAGGGATGCGCGGCGCCTCTGCCGAAAGCTTTCAGGAGCCGCCGCGCCCAATGTGGGCCGCCTAGGAGAAGGAAGGGGAGGGAAGCTGGGTAAGGGAGAGCACGACTGGTCTCTCCGCCCTCGCTTCCGCCCTGACAGCCGGGGCTCTTCAAAAACATCCCGCTATGGGCTTCAGGCGAGCCGAACTCGTCTGCCACATCCGCAGATAGAAATGCGCTGCTAGATAAAGGGTCGTTACATGGCTGCCGGTCCTGCTGGGGACAAGTACTGATTGAGCAATCTTGGACAGGGGACTGGGCTCAGATCAGTGTTGGTTAGCGCCGCCAAAGCCTGCATGGCCAGGCTGAGAAGGCAACCCAGTGCACACAGGCTTTCGGGCCGACATCAGCCGCCGTTGGCCCGCGCACGGCCGTGCGCGGGCCAACGGCGGCTGATGTCGGCCCCATGGCCTTTGCGCACCCGGCTTGGGTACTGCCGCTGCCAGCTGGTGGAGGACCTTTGCCACCCCCCCCCCCCAAACCCCCGCGCCCCGCACCCCCCCCCCCCCCCACCCCGCACCCCCCACCCCACCTTTCCTGCTGCACACAAACACAAGCCGCCCAGCAACGGACTGACTAAGTGGTTCGGACATTTACAATAGAAAGGTTGTCTGCTGGGGAGAAGGCAGGTCTGGCGTCCTAGTCGAATGAAAGAAAAACAGGTTAGGGGCGTCCAGTTACCCTCGGCACTGATGTGAGAGTGGTTAACAAAAATAGTTTCAATATCGTCAGCCAACTTTATGACAACTTCAAAGGGCAGCTAAAGTTTTTTTTTTTTTTTTTTTTTTTTTTTTTGAAAAAGTGCTTGTTTAAAATTGTGTTTATTTCATCCACACTTCTTGTTACCCTGGATCTTTCAGACAGCTAAACTAAATGAACATGCACAGCAAGGTCTTGTCACTAACATCGCTATACCTCCACTAGTGTTACGGTTGTGCACTGGGCATGTCACAGTACTATTGACTCTCTGTGTCCCTGTGGCTGCAGGTACTATGGGGTTAAGCATGAACCCTTTCTCTGCTGTAGGCTGCGCCTTGTATTTCTGATGCGGCAAAATCTTTGTTAATCCGTCCGCCGCCGAAGAACCTCCTCAGTTCAAGGAACGTGGATACAGAGAGCGGTCAGCAGGAAACATAGATCCTCATGAGCCCCTGCAAGCGTGTGTGTGTGTGTGTGTGTGTCTGTGTGTGTGTGTGTGTGTGCAGAGGCAAGCGTGTGTGTGCGTGTCTGTGTGTGTGTGTGTGTGTGTGTGTGTGTGTGTGTGTGTGTGTGTGTGTAGAGGCAAGCACGGGGGCTGATGAGGATCTATGTCCCTTGCAGCTGGATGGTGTTCACACTGTCTGGGCGCGGGCAGTAAGATCTTCAAGTTGTAGTGATCAAATCAACAAGCGTGCTCCTGTCTGATGTAAACAATTTTGTCGTCTTTCAATCTCTGTACACCTTTTCTCACTGGCCTTGCCGCTCTATTCAGTTTATTCCCTGGCCGCTCGTTCTCAAGGCAACGGGAGTCCACTTGTCACATGTTACCAAGGTAAGGTGTGATATGTAGACTCCCTTATTATATGTTACGATGACAACGTTACTACCTGAACTTGCGATTGTGCCTGCCGCCAGCAACATGTAAAATGAGAGTCACGTTTCTAACAGAACGCATTAGTTTGGGGTTGTTGTTTTTTTTTACAAAAAGTTACTGTTGCAGTTAGTTCTGCGTATTGCAAATACCCCACCCCTCCTTACTAGACTGATATTGACGCAAGGATGAAATCAAAGGCGGCCTTGAAATATATAACACATGCGGCAGTGCTCTGTTCACACGTACGCACGTACAAACAAACGCACGCACGTACAAACACACACATACACACACACACACGCACACATTCGCAAAATGCAGTCGAAATACAAAATATTCATACGAACAGCAGCAAACACAAGTACACATTTTTACAGTGCTTTAATAGTTCTAATACAAAACAAACTCAAAAATTTAAGTGAAGAGTAATATATAATAATTAAGTATAACGATGTTGCATTCTTTTGTTCGTCAGCGTATTTCAAAATGTAAAATATGTACATGAATAACATTCTGGGATTTTTTTCTGTACATTTTGCTCCACAGGGACGAAGCAGGAGGTAAAATATTGGTCCGACAAGGCGGGGGTATGGGTTGGGGTGGGGGAGGGGGGCCTCCCCCTTGTGTAGTTACATTATAGACTAATTATCATCCACCGTCACCCCTACTCCGTCCCCTAGACCGCGATTCGTTCTCTCCCTCTCTCTCCGACTCATTTTCTATTTATTTCTTGTGTATAAATTATCGGTCCGGCAGACCGTTTTCTATGTCCCTGCAGTCCAGAGGTCTGATGTATGGACAGAGACTAGTCAAGTCCCAGACTTAGCCCTAGTCTGCGACTTGTTACGTAGGGACTAACTGAGGCATACATTCCCGATGCATGAACAGAGACTTGAGTCAGACTATCAAGTCCGAGACTAGATAGGGTTAGTCCGCGACTTGTGTCAGGTGCTATTTTTAACGTGGGGAAATCCAGTTCCAAATGCCACTGCGCATGTGCCGCTGGAAAGAGTTATCGCCGTGCACGTGTTTTGACAACAAGTATCTTCCACCTTCACTCTGCCTGTAAGCTGTACTTTTCACTCATCGCTTTTGGTTTCGATGCTTTTGATGAACTTGTGATTGCCTTGTCGCTTTGCTGCTACAACTGCCAGTTGTTTGTCTAGATTTAGGGTTGAGCTGTACCACGTAACTTTGTTTTATTAACATGATTGTGTACTTACTTTTCTGTTTAGATCTGATGGTTCTACTACCTTTGCTCAAAAGACAGAGTTACAGAGGAGTTGAGTTAGGAGATTGCTCCCTTTTTGATTCAATTATTTTGTGGAGAGATGTGATAAATTGTTGGTTTTTACTAGGGCAGAACCATTTGGCAGCAGCTCAGTCATTGTACTTATGGATAGTAGTCTGTGCCCGTTTATCATTTTATTTGTGTGCTTTTGTTTGCCATTTGCTTGGTAGTGTGTTTACTCTTCCTGATAAGTGATTGCTTACACAAAATGTGATAGTGATAAGCCTATTGCATCTTTTTACTACTGATGTACATCTTATATTTCTTGCAGTGCATATTCCCCGTCTTTTAATCATTTGTTCATCACTCCTAAATAGAATGAGGCATGAAGTTATCTTTTACTGGACCAGAGTATTGTTGTTAGTGCACCAAGAACTTCCACACCCAACACCCAAAATAACTCATAATTACAAGCAAGTACACCTCTGAAGTTCAGTCTTCCACTTCCATGTTCAAGAGCACGCGCACCAAAGCATCAAAGAAGGTATTTCCACCACGCAAGGCATCAACCCCATCTTGCAGCTCCTCTGCCAGTCTCATCAGGGCAACCTGCACAGGATAAAGATGAAGTATGGTTTAGGTACATGGAAAGTAAAATCAAGACGAATGAACTGAAAGAATAATTTCTGATAGAACAACTGGAGATGGTCGAAGAGCAGAAGGCACTGACGCGTTTGCAAATAGAGCACCTGATGCTGAAGATAAAAGGGCGTGAGCAAAGGCAAAAAGAAGACACCACTAGCCTTTAGTTTTGAGTGAAAGCGTGGGTCTGTCCATTGTATCCCAGACATTTTATAAACCATTCTAGTCACATTCTAATGCAGTCCACAATGTTTACTGGTAAAACAGTTTTAATGGGTTTGGAAATTAGTGCTGATCAATGTTCAGTTGAGCTTTGGTTTGTTCCAACTTGAGTAGCCTCACTCACACACACACACACACATACACACACAGTATTTATCATTGTGTGTGTGTGTGTGTGTGTGTGTGTGTGTGTTTATCAGTTTGTGTGTACTTATTTATCATTGTGTGTGTGTATTTGTGTGTTTATGTGTCATTGTGTGTGTGTGTGTGAGTGTGTGTTTATCAAACACACAAATACACACACACACACACACACACACACACAATGATAAATCAACACACACACACACAATGATAGATAAACACACAAATACACACACACACACACACACACACAATGATAAATAAACACACACACACACACACACACACACACACACATTGCGGATAGAAACTACTTGTCTTTATGATTGTCATTATGATGGCCGGCTTACCTGGACGTTGATGGCGTGGAAGTTTTTTTTTCTGTTGACATACTCATGTTCTCACTCGCATAGGGCTTGAATGGCGATCTGTGTGCCGTCAATGCAAGCAAATACATTGGGGGGAAACCCTGCATGTTGCAGGATGCAACTTTGCTTGCCTCAGCCTCGCGTTTGGTTGGCATTCTTATGACCTTGTGGGCATGCTGGAGGAAAGCGTCAGTCACGCGTGTCATTGTCCGACAGACCGTGCTTTGATTAGGTCTCCTACCGTGTTTTGAAACGTTTCAGTCGCGTAGAATCGAAGAGCCAAGAGCACTTGTAAAACGGGTGTCAGTGAACCGCTTCGTTCGGCCGGGTATTCGATGTCATCTTTCACAGCATCCGTCAGCTCATAAATTTCACGGCGTGTGAAACGAAACTTTTTGTAAAGCTTCGTAACATCAAACTCCTCCAGTGGGTGTCGACGATCTCTAAATACTCGATTTCGGCGTAGATTTCGTCGAGTTAGATACTTCATGTCAACAGCGGCCGCCATTTTGATTCGCTTTTAGTCAGAGACTAGAAGCTTTACACCTAGTAAATCGTGGGCTTAAATTTTGGCTGTTTAGTCCCTGAGATAGTCTCAAACTTGGCCTAGTCTCCGTTCATGCATTTCTGACTAGAATGTTAGTCTCAGGCGTATGAAGCTAGTCACGGACTTAGGCTCTAGTCTCTGTCCATACATCAGTCCCCAGAGCGTCAGTTATTTCCAACAGGAAAAGTCTATGATTTTCTCGGTTTGACTGACGGAGATGTAAATAATGGAGAGCGCTCCCAAACAGACAAGAGACATAGATTCTGATGACTCCTGCACTGACCTGAAGGGCTTCATGAGGATCTGTGGTTCAGTCTTGTGTATGGAACTAGGATTGTTCGTGTACACGGACTTTCAAACTGGAAAGTATCTCTGCCCAGGAAAAACGCAGGTTCCCATGACGAAACGCCCACATGATGAGCAGTGTTCCATGACGTCAGAGCACGTGGAACACGTGATTCGATGACCGCACGGCAGGAAGACCACCTCACGTGGTCGGTAAAGACACCTGACACATTGCAACTGCTTCGAAGGTATCTTGTCTGTTCGCTGAAACTGCCAGTTGACATGTCGCGGAGGCATTGTGACCAAAGTGGCGTTGCTTGCTGAAAACCTGCGGCGGTACTCGAACGAGTTTGTAAATTCTGAGTCGCTTCAGCCGCTTATGATTTGACTGTTGCAGTTCCAATGATCTGCTTCTTTATTTAAAGCAGGTAGTCAGTGTTTTGCTCGGTGGGTTCGATCGTTGTTGACCTTTTGCTGCAGTACTGTTGAAAGACGTGTCAGGTTTTGGTTTTGCAAGTGGTTTGTAGCTTCAGTACAAATATCTAGATTCTTGGTGGTTTGCTTGATTCGGTTTAGTCAGCGTAGTTCCAGGAGTACTGAAAAAAAGATCTGTAATGAGAGGCGGATAGGAAGGGGGGGGGGGGGGTCAGGGGTAATCCAAACCCAAATTAAAAACGGATGCTACATGAAAGTCCCTCTTTTGGATTTTGGACCTCCCACACCCGGCCACCCCCGCCGCCGGCAATCTGCGTCTTGGGTCGGGAGGCCTTTTATGCTTGGCGCGCCTACTCAACCCCTCCCCCCTCCTCACCCCCGATGCTTGCCTTACCCCCTTCCCCCGCTTTTGGTCGCTTTGAAGCAAAGTCTGGCGTCGGGAGGCCTTTTGTGTCAGGTTGAATGTCCCAGCCAAAAGGACCCCCCCCCCCCCCCCCCCGGAGGCCTAGTAGAGGCAAATATGTGTAAGGATCAGGTGGAGAGAGAGAGAGAGAGAGAGAGAGAGAGAGAGAGAGAGAGAGAGAGAGAGAGAGAGAGAGAGAGAGAGAGAGAGAGATGATGATGATGATGATGAAACGTTTTTATTCAGGATAAAAAGTTTTAGGCATAGCAATGCCTATCTTCCAAACTGTCCTGCTACTCTACACATATAAAAATACATCAGACGATACATCAAAAGATAAAACATATGTAAGTAAAAAGACCCATCCCCTCGCAGACAGTCGAGCTATTACATAATCTGTAGGAACAGTAGAAGAGTATTAGGTAATAGGAAACTTGTCGCTAACTATACGAATAGTAGCATAAGGGAGCCGAACATACTATTACTTCTGAAGTAAATATTTATGGAGGCGATCTTTGAAGACGCTAATCTAACAAATTGATTTCAGGTGTGGAGGTAACATATTCCACGCTTTAGCGCCTGAAAAAGACAGACTGATTTTACAGATGTCTAATCTAATTTTTGGAAGGTGGATCGAACTATTTCTCGTTTTTTTCCTATTATTGTCGGAAAATAGAGTTTTTATATAGGGTGGGGCTTTTCCGTGCATGATCTTGTGCAGTAGAACACAGCGATTAAATTCAAACTGTTTCTTCAATGTTAGTAACTTGAGAGATTTTAATTTTTCATCAGTCGAAGTAGGACTGGGAAGTATTAATTTAATGCCCCGACGATACAAGGAATTAACTTTTTTCATGTGAACTTCGCTGCATCCATCTCAGACGGTAGAACTGTAGTCACCATGCGTTTTGATATGCGCATGGAAAAATAGTTTACGGATATCAGTATTAACTATATGGCGTAATTTTGATAATAGGAACAGATTTTTGGAGATTGTTTTGCATATTGAGTCAGTATGCGGCTCCCAGCTTAATTGGTTGTCCACTATAACGCCTAATAAGCGATGCCTAGTTACTTGTTCAACAAGCTGTCTATCTAAGGAAAGTGTTAAAGGTAGTAGGCCATGCTGGTGTATCTGACGTGTAGTAACTAACATGCTCTTTGTCTTTGGAATACTAATAATCATGTGATTATCACTGCACCATCCTGCTACTTCATCAAGACTTTGTTTGAGTACCTTATTAATGGTTGTGATATCTTTATCAGATGTGTGTATGGTCTTGTCATCTGCGAACAGATCGCAGTTTGCGTCTAAATGAGATATGCACAGTGGCAGATCATTAATAAAAAGATTAAATAATAAGGGCCCTAGAATAGACCCCTGTGGAATACCGCAAGTTACCAAACCATCAGAGGAATACTTGCCATTTAGCAGTACTTTCTGTGTTCTGTCCCTGAGATAGGAAGATATAAAGGAGACAGTATTTGAGTCAATGTGATAGAATGGTAGTTTTTTTAGTAGGATAGGGTGGTTGACAAGATCAAAAGCTTTTTTCAGGTCAAGAAAGATTGTACCTGCTACTTTATTGTCATTTATGGCAGAGAGCCATTTATCAATTAAATGATTGAGGGCAGTTTGGCACGAATGTAGAGGTCGAAATCCTGATTGTGCTGCAGTTATCAGATGGTTTTGCTCCAGAAAGTTTAGAAGATGAGTATGGATATGTCTCTCGAGCGGTTTTGAAATACAGGATAATATGGAAATGGGCCTGTACTCGTTTAGGTTGCATAAATCTTTGCTTATGGGAAGCGGGATTACCTTCGCTTTTTTCAGCTCGTCGTGAAAAACGTTATGTCTGATCGATAAATTATAAATAAAGGTCAGGGATTCGACGACGTAGGGCAGAGATAGTTTTAAAATCTGACTACTAATGCCATCTGGACCGCAAGACGATTTGTTCTTTAAACTGGAAATAGATTTGCCTACATCTAGGACAGTCATAAGCGGTACTAAAAATGGGCCGCAGGCTCTCTGTTGACTATGGTGACGTAGTTGATGAGAGCAAGTGTAGTTTACAGGGTTAGGTGTATTTGACTTCGCCAGAGTTTGAGCAACAGTTGTGAAGTGAGCGTTGAACGCATCAGCAGTAAGATCGGGCGGAATATTAGGCGATCGTTTACTGTTACCTTTGGTGAAATTGTTTATTACTTGCCAGACTGAACGGATGTCTTTGCCGTCGGCAATAATTTGTTCTGCATTTTGCCTCTGTGCTTTACGAACTAGAGATTTGACATGGTTTCGCTGCTTCTTGTATTCAGTAAATTTCTTGTCTCGTTTTAATTCATCTCTTACTTCCATTGCTTGTTTTATCTCACCAGAGAGCCATTTTGGCATAACAGGATATTTGACGCGTTTGATGCGCTTAGGCGCGTGTCTATCCAGAACGGCGAGAAACAGCTCGTACCATCGTGACAGGGCATCGTTAGGGTTTTTGCAGTTTTTTATATCATAAAATGGTACTAAAGATAGTTCATATAAAAAAGCAGTTTGGTAGATTTTTTTAAAACATCTATACATTATGGTAGTGTGTCCTTTGATTGACTGTTTATCTAACCTAACAGACAACGTAAAACAAACAGGAAAGTGATCACTAATGGAAATATTAGGTACGCTAACATTTTTTACAACGCTGACATTTGTGCTATATACATGGTCTATCAGCGTTGAAGATGAGGAAGTCACTCTAGTAGGTGACTGGACAAGCTGTTTCAACCCTAAAAAATTCAACATGGATCTCCACGAAGTGTGTCCTTGCTTTTGCAAGTCTATGTTGAAGTCTCCCAAAATATGTACATCACCTTTGGACTCCTGAACCACATCCATCATTAACACAAACTCGTCCTGCCAGGAGGCTGAGGCCGCTGGGTTTCTATATACAAAACCTATAAGAACAGGCGAGGACTTGGTCGTTTTAACTTCTAACCACATGCACTCTATATTAGGGGATTCTAAATCACAACGCCTCTTTACATAGTTGTTGATGGAATTTGTGTACGTACACAGCTAGGCCAGTATGTCCGGGGGCAGATGCATCTCGCCTGAGAATGGAGTAATTGTATATAGCTATGGCATGGTCACTAATGTTAGCTGTTAGACGAGATTCCGTAAATCCAAAAATGTGAAATGGTGAGGACTGGTTTAGGAGAATAGTTATATCTGGTATTTTGTGACAAAGGTGATACACATTAAGATGACCGATATTTAAAGAATGAATGCTGTTGCCACCTGTTGACATATTAAAGGCGAACGTATAGATAGTCAAGCAGAAAAGAGCAAAAACAATAATAACAGCAAATACAAAAATAACCCCCCCCCCCCAAAAAAAAAAAAAAAAAAAAAAAAAAAAAAAAAAAAAAAAAAAAAAAAACAACAATGTGTGGGCTGAAGAAAAAAATCGTATAGACACCTAGCGTGTAATTACACAACACAAAGTGTCTAAGTATCCAATTGGTACTAGAGGATTCCAATAGTCAAGAGCTGTAGGCGGTTCAAACAAACCATCACACGCTCAAACAATCTTCACACGTGACTGCTGGCGGTGACTAGCGCAATCACAGCAGACAACACGCGGTCAATACAATCCGTCACTCCTTTGTTTGGATTAGCTGTGTCGCCAACTGAGAAACCACTCGAGTATATTATTGTTTCAGCCTGCATAGACGCACTGGTTAGCTTTTCTCCGGAAAGCAGGGATAAGCAAGGTTGTCAAGCAACGCAATAAAAGTCCACCGTGCTCTATGTTATAGTCCAGTCACAGGTTTAAAGATAGGTCCCTTTGGGTCCATGCAACACCATACGTAGTTGTAATAGTTACGAAGGAAAAAAAAAAGTCACATTCGTGGTATAAATGAGACATCATGCAACATTCTGTGATAATAAGTTTATGCAAGAGCAAATCACCTTGTCAAACTAAAACGTCATAAAAAGTCTGTATGTCTGAAAGTCTATGTTTACTATTAAAAATAAAGCAATGGATGACATCATCCTCCACTCCAAAAATCAGATCAGCGCTGACATTGTGTCGAAAAGACTCTCACAACAGTTAATAGAAAACGTTATGAAGAGTCTCTGTCACACAATCTTGTATCGGCATGGTTTCATTCGCTAAATCATTGTTTATTATTGTGTCGCAGTGACTCACATAAAATCAAGCTTAGATGATGTTATGAAGAGTCTCTGTGACACAATTCTGTATCAATATAGTTTCATAACCTAAATCATGGTTTCCATTGTGTCGCAGCGACTCACACAACACCAAGATTCATTAGTGTTAGGAAGAGTCTCTGTGATACAATCTTGTATCAGCATAGGTTACAAAGTAAAGTAGATTATAGCACTGTCAGGGGAGAGAAATGTGCATGATCGACCAGTGATCATAGATCTACTGTGGCCAAAGCACAAAAAAAAAAAGAAAAAAAAAAAAAAAAAAGAGATAGGAAAGAGAGGGGGCGCTAAAAAAGTGACTGAAAGCAATGCATATGGAAGCCCCCCCCCCCCCCCGAAGGGGGGCGTATCACATATCCCACCGTTCCAGCCACTCAGTGCATGGAAATTTAAATCCAGGTCCCCCCGAGGGGGGTCCAGATATTTAGCCGGTGTGGACAGCTGTTTCGGTCTTGGCGACCTCCTCAGCACACCACCGGCGATACTGGAGGAGGCAGGAATTTCTGCCTACCTGCAAAGACAACCACATTTTACTGTGGTGTCTGCAAGGGCATACATTCCATGCCACCACCTAGAGCCAAACTTCCATGCACCCTAAAAGAGAACCTACCAAAAGGGGGGAAGGGGTTGCAGTCGATATTGTAGTAGTAAATGAAAAGAAAAGGGGAGACTGCCAGTGCTAATATTTTAGGAAGGTTACAAAGTAAAGTAGATTATAGCACTGTCAGGGGAGAGAAATGTGCATGATCGACCAGTGATCATAGATCTACTGTGGCCAAAGCACAAAAAAAAAAAAAAAAAAAAAAAAAAAAAAAAAAGATAGGAAAGAGAGGGGGCGCTAAAAAAGTGACTGAAAGCAATGCATATGGAAGCCCCCCCCCCCCCCCCGAAGGGGGGCGTATCACATATCCCACCGTTCCAGCCACTCAGTGCATGGAAATTTAAATCCAGGTCCCCCCGAGGGGGGTCCAGATATTTAGCCGGTGTGGACAGCTGTTTCGGTCTTGGCGACCTCCTCAGCACACCACCGGCGATACTGGAGGAGGCAGGAATTTCTGCCTACCTGCAAAGACAACCACATTTTACTGTGGTGTCTGCAAGGGCATACATTCCATGCCACCACCTAGAGCCAAACTTCCATGCACCCTAAAAGAGAACCTACCAAAAGGGGGGAAGGGGTTGCAGTCGATATTGTAGTAGTAAATGAAAAGAAAAGGGGAGACTGCCAGTGCTAATATTTTAGGAAGGTTACAAAGTAAAGTAGATTATAGCACTGTCAGGGGAGAGAAATGTGCATGATCGACCAGTGATCATAGATCTACTGTGGCCAAAGCACAAAAAAAAAAAAAAAAAAAAAAAAGAGATAGGAAAGAGAGGGGGCGCTAAAAAAGTGACTGAAAGCAATGCATATGGAAGCCCCCCCCCCCCCCCCGAAGGGGGGCGTATCACATATCCCACCGTTCCAGCCACTCAGTGCATGGAAATTTAAATCCAGGTCCCCCCGAGGGGGGTCCAGATATTTAGCCGGTGTGGACAGCTGTTTCGGTCTTGGCGACCTCCTCAGCACACCATCGGCGATACTGGAGGAGGCAGGAATTTCTGCCTACCTGCAAAGACAACCACATTTTACTGTGGTGTCTGCAAGGGCATACATTCCATGCCACCACCTAGAGCCAAACTTCCATGCACCCTAAAAGAGAACCTACCAAAAGGGGGGAAGGGGTTGCAGTCGATATTGTAGTAGTAAATGAAAAGAAAAGGGGAGACTGCCAGTGCTAATATTTTAGGAAGGTTACAAAGTAAAGTAGATTATAGCACTGTCAGGGGAGAGAAATGTGCATGATCGACCAGTGATCATAGATCTACTGTGGCCAAAGCACAAAAAAAAAAAAAAAAAAAAAAAAAAAAAGAAATAGGAAAGAGAGGGGGCGCTAAAAAAGTGACTGAAAGCAATGCATATGGAAGCCCCCCCCCGAAGGGGGGCGTATCACATATCCCACCGTTCCAGAGACTCAGTGCATGGAAATTTGAATCCAGGTCCACCCGAGGGGGTCCAGATATTTAGCCGGTGTGGACAGCT